>PVIC010003506.1:0-22936 GCA_004025085.1 Thryonomys swinderianus | reverse complement strand
GATGAGGAATCATAACACCTACAGTTCGGAGACTTTAATAGATTTTTATCAGAGTCAAGCAATCAGACTTCTTACACTCTTCCCCCAGAACTTTCAAAATATCATTTACAAATGTTCACAGAACCCCTGCCGCACACAAGGTCCTCTCTCTGTATTAATGATATTCCATAAACAGTTCAGCTATCGAAAAGGATCGTCTTCTAAATTGAATGACAGATATGAAACAAGTGAGTTACCTGCTTGGTGACAGCTGACAAAGCACAACCGTAAATGCATATAAAAGGACACAGTGAAGAAACCCTGATCCAGTCGTGAGGGCAGAGGAGGAGGCCTCCCTGGATTCTTTCTTTCTTGAAAGTGCTTATTCATTCTGCCCAACGTGACATTCTTTCTGGGCCCTATTTCTACTTCTGCTCTTAAATACCACTCAATAATTAATTACATTATTAAAGTCCTGTCCCACATTCCACTAGCTCAGCCAGCGCCGGTCACTTCCCTTGGCTTTGCAATCCAGTTTCTCCTGGGAACTCCACAGAGCAACTGCTCTCACTTGAGGCAGGACCACCCTAGTTGGCAATTCAGAAATGCACAGAGGTGTTTCTGTGGATTTCACAGTGATTTGGAAGGTGTTCCCGGTATTGCTGGAGAAAGGGTAGCAAGCCCAGCCATCCGGCCAGGTGCACATCCATCCTGCATAGGAAAAACTCAGCCATGAAACTCCCTGACCACCCATGCCACATGCCACAGCCTCGCACTAAGAGCCAGTTTGTAGTCCTCAAATTTTACATGTAAAGAGCCTTTTGCATGTTATATACAAACTGAATTTTTGTTTGTTTGTTTTTTGAGACAGTCTCGCTTTGTAGTTCAGGCTGGCCCTGAGCTCACTATGTAGCTCAGGCAAACCTGGAACTCAGCAATCCTCCTGCCTCTGCCTCCTGAGTGCTGGAATTACAGGCGTGAGCCACCACACCCGGCACTGTGGTATGTGGTATTGATGGCTGGTGGGCATGAGTCTCCACACCCAGCATTATATGTGGTTACTGGGATCAAACTCAGGACCTTGCGCTTGTGAGGTAGGCACCAGAACCACTGAGCTAAATCTCCAGCCCCACAAACTGAATTTTATAAAAATTCAACAATAGTGTACATTTGAAAAAAAAATTGATAATCACTTTGTAAAAATTATCTCCCCCAGTATGTGGGGCACAGATATGACACACATGTACCATTCTGCCTTCCCAGCTAACACATTTATGAATATTTTACAGAGGAGTGAAAGCATTTGACCATTTCTGGTATAATCAAGAAGAAACATTTACATATGGAAGGATATAATATCTCATCAAAAATTACTTTCCCTGAATTTTTCCATCAGAGTAAAGCCAGAGAAAGTTTGTTTGAAATTCTATTTGTGGGAAAGTCCTATTATTGAGGATTTAATTTCAGAGTAGTAAAAAAAAGACATTACACAATATGTATTTTCAAAAGGCTATTCTGATGCGGGAGGAACCAGCACAGCTGGGCCTCATGGTTAGGAAACTAGAAGGCACCAAACCTGGGTTAAACGCCTGCCCCCACCTGTGACCGGCGTGACCCCAGCAGTTCTCAAATCCGTCTCCAGTGTCTTTGCCTTGGCGATAGATGCCGCAGGACCTATCTCCCAGAAATAACTGTTTTTATGCAGGTTGGCTAAGATAGTGATCCAACATGCTCAGCACGGTACGATGGACATGTAAAAACTCGTTCATGTATTATTTTTCCAGTTGCAGCAGCATGTAAAGTGACATGTAATTGCACGAAGGGAACTGAGCAGAAGAGTGTGTTAGCATATGAACTGACATGTAAATGTGTCGGTATCATTTTTCTGACTAGACAAGGGTAATCACACATGCTGCACTCAAGTGTGTGTGATACACACTCTTACAAAAAAGGGTTTTAATCATTGTTGTTTTAGGGTTTAGCACTTCACGGCCGAGATACCGTCTTCTACTCTCTGAGCTCAGCTACACACCGCGTCATCACCTTAGTTTACAATATTGCTTGGTCACCCTGAGTCAGCGGGACAAGAAGATGAACCTGAACCCAACTGACTCAGAGGAGTCAAGCCTGGAGACTCAAGGGGCCTTGGCTTTTCTGTATCTCTGACCACACTTCTCAACCTGAGGAGGATCATTGTCCAAATAAAAACTGTGCCCTGAATCAGAAGGAGAAGAAGACTAATATTATTCTTGAATCAACTAGGAAGCATTTTTATAATTCTGAGTAAGTCATTTTTTTCAACAAATATGTACTTGGCACTTACTCTGAACAAGGGTGAGTAGCGAACGCTACAGTGAATAGAAACTACAGAATGATAAATTCTTCGTGTTTGCCTATTCATTCTTTCAACAAGTATGCATTATCATGATAGGCCCTGGGCCAGGAGCTGGGAACACAAATAGGGGTAAGACACGGTTAGTGCAGTGAGAATCTGAAACCATGGGAAATAAGCAGCAGAATTTCAAATATAAACGATATCATTTTATCTCAGGGTAAGTTTGTAAGACAAGTTGCAGACTAATTACGGGTACGCGTGGTAACCAGGGCAGTACAGGATAATATAGCGTCACCTATAAACAAATGTTCAGCTGGGCGTGGTGGCTCACGCCTGTAACCCCAGCACTCGGGAGGCAGAGACAGGAGGATTGCTGAGTTCGAGGCTTGGCTGGGCTACATAGTGAGCTTAGGGCCAGCCTGAACTACAAAGCAAGAAGGTGTCTCAAAAAAATTTTAAAAAGTAAATAAATAAATAAACAAATGCTCATTTTCATTTAATCTTTCTATTCCCTCCCACATGGCAGCTACTGTGTTTTTTTTTTTTCACTCCTGAGGAAATTTACTCAATAAGACTATTCGATTTCTCCAAAGTAGCATTAACAATGGGTTATGCACTAATCTCCCTAAAAAATCTTACTATTGTCCATGTTCTATAGCATAGAAACAGGGGTGACGGAGGTAAAGCAAATATTGCTGTCACACAGTCGTGGGAGAAGCGGCCTGCTTTCCTGGCCGGCTGCTTAGCAGCAGTGAAGGTTCTCTGGGCCTCGGGCCTCCAGCCTGCTCAGACCTCGGGCTCTTGTGTCCAGCCGGGTTCTGCTCCTTCCAGCTTTGTCTATGTCTGGTGACCATGGATGAGACTCTTCAAAAGGAGGACTGAGAAAGAACTGCATGAATGGAGCTGGGTAGGAGAGTGCTGAGTTAGGCAATAGGAAATACTAGGTAAAATATAGTTTGTTTTTTAAAAGCACCCAAGAGTTGCAAAGGTAAAGTGAATGCAAGAGCTAAAATCCCAGCATTGGGGTAGCCTCTCAAAGATAAATTGAGGGCCCAAGTCCCTTTTTTCCTGGGGGGATTTACCAAGAGGCTAGATGTGGAAATTGGGGGATTGACCCAAATTATATTATCTGTACAAAGAGGCAGAGACAGTGGTGGCCTCAGGTGGTTACTCCACGGTTTGAAGGCCAAAACAGAAACTTTGGAAGATTCAAATATTTCAAATGCAGGACTCCACTCATTCTGAAGTCGCATGAGACAATAATTTAAACCTGTTAACTGTAGAAGCAGAGATGACTTTGCTATTGGTCTCCAAGTGGTGAGGAAACAAATATTTGTAAAGCTCTAAATTACAGCCATGGGGACCACTAGGAAAAGGAGAAAGCAGAGGTAGTCTGCGTCTTACCAAAGCACAACCCAGCCTCGCCAAAGCAACCTGTGGAGAAGTCAAAAAACCAGGATTCCCTGCTGCTTTCAGCTAAAGATTGTAGCCTGTGTCTGTAAAAATTTAGACTCCAAGGATGAACTACCTGCAAAGAAATGTTTTCCCTTTGCTAAACCTCCTTCCTCAAGCTATAATTCCTGCACATAAAATGTAAGCAATCAGAAGTGAGCGATAAACTATCATCACAATGCATTCCATTGTATAGCACTCTTTGAAACGCCAACCTTTGATACAGGTCAGTGAGTTCTTTCTAAAGAGCTGGAGTTTGTTTTTTCTGAAGGGGAAACAGGGAGATAGAGCTTTCACAAATGGGAAGGAGACCAAGAGACGAAAGGAGGGAGAGCGAGGGATGGGAAAGTCATGTAAAAAGGACTGAACTGTGTTCTGCACCTGTGCTGTGTCCATAATGAACATAATAAAAATGAAATCAAAAGAGATTTCTGAGGATCATTTGTGAGATAATTCAATGGTTTACTGGAGAGAATACTTCATTGGTCAACTCTTTGAGGTCTTTTATTCATTTGTTCTTAGAAAATGTGTCTGTGCCTTAATGCAGTTTAAGGGAAAATGTAAATACTGCATCTAACAGGAACTTTACTGATTGTAAACCTGTGTTGAAGTCAACGGTGTTTCTTCCTAATTTGGAGACAGCCAGGTTCAGACTCCAGACACAGGGAAAATGCAAAACAGGACTATCGGTCTTCTTTGTTCAAAACAGATGACTGTAAGAATTTGCCTAGTTAAAAATAACAACGTTCCTTCCGCCCCATCAGCTGAACAGTCTAGCCTGCTTATATTTTTATAACCCAGTCAGGGGAATAAGGGTCAAAAGGCTATATATGCTGAATTAAATTTTTTCACAATAGGTTATGCCAAATAGAATTTGTCTACTTTTGATGTTTCTTAAAAGACTTCCTTTCCTTCTTATTGTGGAAAATATCACAAATTTATCTTAACTACTATCTCTCTCTCTCTCTCTCTCTCTCTTTCTTGCTTGATTTTCTTTTTGAAAATTTCCAGTAATTTAAGTGTTGCTTGAAAAAACCTATCTCTCCACAGCTACTTGCTATACTGTTTATCAATTCAACAGTGTTAACACTTTCACTGTGCTGTTTAATTTTTATAATTTTCTCCAAAATGGATCTTATTTGACTCATAAACTTGTCAAATTCTCTCACTGTTTTTAACTTTTTCCTGGCTACTTTCTTCCATCTCAGTAATTTCAAATAAATACAACTGGCATTTTAGAATAATGTATCAGTGGAGTACTGCAGACTCCTCCATCCTCTCCCCATCAATCTGTGCCCCCCACCAGTGCCAAGAAATGAAATAAACCAAAAGAGCTAAGTGAACTTATAAAATAAATGTCAAAGCTTTTTCTTTGAAAATTCAATTGTAATTTATTGCTTTTACAAAAGAGTTACAGTGAAAGTGTGGTTAATAGCATGAGTTTGAATACTAAAGCATGGTAGGTATGAAGGAACATTTACATTCCAGCTGAGAAGTTTCCAGAGTCCCTAAGAAGCTTGCATGTGATGTTTATTTTAACAATTCATTAGATACTCTGATTTGGTCAAATGTTAAGTTTATCCAACAGCACTTCACAGACCTTTTGGAAAGAAAGTATGTTGTTATACTATCCACAGCCCTGGGAGCTCCTATCACTTCCCATCTTAATGCCCAAGAGATGAGATACCAAAAGCAGCTCTGGTTGATATATACCACTGGGATTCCTGATCCTACAGATAAAGATCATGTGGTCCGTACTGCACGTGAATAATCGGCACTGTTGATTGTGATCTTGACAAGTTCGCACAGTTTGGGTCCCAGCTACCTGAGACCATCTCTCTCCCCTGGGTGATTCACAATAACCACAAAGAGCAATGGAAGGCTATAAAGTTGGTCAAAGACACATGGAGCCACAGGGTGCTTTGAGGGTCACTGGAGGGCAAGTATGCTTTGCGCACCATTTGTAACCCCTCCTCTGTGATCACTGGGGGTGACCTGGGGCACACTTCCTCTAATGATTCCCCAAAGGAGGGTTTTTTTTTCCATCCAGTCTGTGCCCTTGACCTTCAGATCAGGCAATGAAATCAAAATGTTTAATAGTTGCAACTCTAGGAACATCTATGCTGCTCTAAACAGCCACCACATAGCATCCCTTGTGTAATGTGGGAGCTAATAAAGCTAATATAGAATTTTTAAATTTACTTCTTTACTCAATAAACTTTTAATTAGGATACAGGGTTGAAATGACCCTCCATCCGAACAAGAACACAAGCTTTTCAACTTTCAGTACATGGAGCTAACCTAGGACATTTTGATATACACACCTTGCAAATATTCTTTCAAGTATGCCAGAAATGTACTACAGCTCAGTCTGCAGACTGCATCAAAAGAGAGTAAGAAGTGGCATTTGAGTGATATTTTTGGATTCATCTCTTTAATAATTCCAAACTGATTATCAAAATAGATCTCCTAAAAGCTACTTACTTGAACTACAGAAACTTAGACCACTGACTTACTGTCTTCACTAAATTTACATTTTTCTCACACGAAGTTGGTAGTTACTGAAAGCCAGAGAAAAACATTGCTGCAATCTGATACAGTAGAAAGAGAAAGTGAAAGTATTAGAAATTAGAAGGAATTCGAAGACCTTGATTTCAGGCTCCACAGCAATCCATCCTAGTTGGATGATAGTATCTTTAAAACTTTGTGTTCTATATTAATAGAACAAAATACCTACGTTCAGTGATCAGTAAAGTAAATGAGATAACAGTTCTGACACAAAGCAGATGTTTAAGTAGGTTCAGTCTCCTCTTACATGAAATCTATTGCTAGTACAATATTCATGGTTCTTCAAATAAAAAAGGAGTGTAGCCAGAGGTAGAGTGCTTGCTTAGTGTGTACAGCATCCTGGATTTGATTCCAAACTTGTAAAAAACAACAAAAACTTTGTAAAAGAAAAAAGAGGAAAGAAAACCCAAAATGTCTCTTTTTTCAGAACAATTATACTTCCTTTTAAGAGATAAACATAATTATCCAACCTGTAGCTCTTAAAAGACTTGGGCTGATAAATATAATGTTTTAAACAATAATAATATTTGCCTAGATACTGTCCCCTTTCAACATGATCTTCTAAATTTTCTATTTCCTCCTTAATCATCCTATCATGGCTTTGAAGACTGTGGGAATATTTGGATAGCTTGCTGCTAGATTTTAATCAGCTCACCCCCTACCTTGTAAACCTTATCAAAGTCCCTAACACAGTATTATGCTCCACCACTCTGAAAAAATGATCATAAATCTCTATTGGATTCCTAGGGATGCAATAACAAGATACCCTAAACCGAGTAGCTTAAAGCAACAGAAATGTATTTTTTCCACAGTTCTGGAGATTCAAAGTCTGAGTTCAGTGTGCCAGCGAGGCTATGCTCCCTCCTAGATTCTGGGCACAACCTTTCCTTGCCTCTTCCTGGCTCCTGGTGGTGGTCATCAATTCTCAGCATTCCTTGGCTTGTCACTCCACTCCCCCCTCATCTCAGCCTCTGTCATCCCATGGTATTTTCCTCTCCTTATGAGAACACTAGTCATACTGGATTGCGTTGCACCTAAATGACCCCATCTTAACTTGGTTACATTTACAAAGACCTTATTTTGAAACAAAGTCTTAGTTACTAGTGGTTTAGAGTTTAACAAATCTTTTGGGGGAACACAGTTCAACTTATAATAACTTCCTACCCTTGAGAGAAATCTGAGCCCAAGTAGTAATTGCTTCCAAATGTCTCCATAATATATATGCAGCTATGCTTGGTGACCCTAATCCTTACGCACTTCTCTGTAGCATCACAAGATGCTTCTCTCCTCTTCTCCATGGCTAGAGAGTCTACCCAATTTCTCTATTATCTCTCCTCCTGGTTCCACCAATTATCTCTTCTCGCACCCTCTCCTGTTTTTGAATTCCTTTGCTTTGCTCTGCACATATATTCAAGCCTTCCCTACTTACTAATATCTTGAAATTGCTTTTTAATCTATCTGCCATTTTGAATCTACATTTTGCAGTTTGTGAGTCAAGGAAGAAATTAAATAATTCTAGAATCTAATGAGTTGTCTCCTTCTCTTTGGGACCTAAATTTATGAAAAAGTTATGAAACCAAAATCTATAGAACTCACCACCTTTGCATTCCTATAGCATGTGTTTATTCCACAAGGCATCAGAGAGTGGAGGGCACTATCTCTTATTCTGAGATCACAGCAGTGACAGTTACGGCTTCCGGTTTCAGAAGAGAAAGCATGCTTAGCAACACCTTCACTTCTCTGTAAAGAGCTGCAAGAATGTAGGATAAGGAGACCAGAATAGATCAGCAAAGTAGAGCTTTACTGAAGGGGTTCCAGAAACTGATACAGAAAGAATGCAGCGGACTTCACTATGTGAAGAGAGAGGGGAAAAGAGAGTTTAAGCTGGGAAATTAATTCACAACTCAGAAAAGCCTGAGATAAACACAAATGTGATATTTTCAAGATCCTAGAAAAGAGGGGTCATATTACTATATTGTGGAGACATGGGAGAATGGTGATACAAAATGACGTTGGTGGACACACAATGAACAAATAGGAAGGGTTTTATGTGCCATGTCGAGGATTTCCATTTCGTTGTAAATGGAAAGGGACTTTAAATGGGGGATGTGTCTTTATCACTCTCACTTTCAAAACAGTCACACTGATTGCATGTAAAAAATAAACTGGGTATTGGTTGACCCCTATACACACAAAGATCAACTAAAAAATTTAAAAGGAAGAATCAGAGCTGAACCACACTCTGCATAAATGGACTTAATAGATATCTAGATGGTGTGTGCAACCCTACTACAAAAGAATATACATTCTTCTCAGCAGTACACAGAACTTTCTCCAAAATAGACCACAAACTAGTCCATAAATTCTGCTTAAAAATATAAAGGAATCAAAATAATCCCATATATACTAACAGCTCATAGCACACTGAAATGGAAATAAATCACAAAAGAAACCACAGACATTTAAACATCAAGCTATTATGTGATACACTACCAAACACTTCCTGGGTCACAGCAAAATCAAGGAAGAAATTAAATAATTCCTAGAAAGAAAGAAACAATAAAGATAGTACAACGTATGATAACCTATAGGGTACAATGAAAGCAGTCATTAGAAGTAAATGTTTTGCTTTGAATGCTCATAGCAAGCTCACATTAATAACCTAACAATGTACCTCAAGATAAAGAAAAATAAAGCCATACAAAACTCAAACCTAATACAAGGAAGAAAACCATAAAGATTAAAGCAGAAACTGAAACTGAATAAAAAATAAAAATACAAAGAATCAAAGAGCTGGTTCTTTGAAAGAGTAAACAAAATAGACAAACATTTAACCAAATTTAACAAAAGAAGGAATGAAAAGACGCAAATGATTGCAATTTTAGAAACGAAATAGACAAAATCCCAATAAACATTGCTGAAATCCAAAAGATCACAAGTAGCTAGTATGAAAAATTGAGACTTGAGAAGAAATGGAGAGATTAAAAGACACACATAATTAATAAAACCAAACCTATAAGCTATAAAAATCTAAACAATTTAATAGTAAATAATGCAATTGAGTAATAAAAAAAAAACTACCAACTAAGAAAAGCTCAGGATCTGATGAATTAAACATTGAATTCTATAAGAACTTCACAGAGAATACAATATCCATACTTGAATGAAACTGAAAGGGAAGGAATACTAACAAAGTCATTCCTGAAAGCTAGCATTATCCTGATTCCATACCAGACAAATATTCAAGAAAAAAGAAAACTACAGGCCAATCTCTTTAATAAACATAGACACAGAAGTACACAACAAGATGCTGGCAGTCAAAGGCAACAAATGATCATGACCAAGTGGGCTTTAGCCCAGAGATGCACAGACAGCGTAAATATCCAAAGCAATGAATAAAGAGAAGCAAGAACAAAAATCACACGATCATCTCAAGAGAAGCAAGAAAGTCCTTTGATAAACACAACATCCACTCATGATTTAAAAAAAAAACTGAAGAAAATAGGCACAGAAGGATTTTATTCTCAGTCTTCTGTGGCCTAACCTTAAAAGCTTTGAATCTCAAATAGGATTTCTCACAACTAGTTCTCAAATAGCCATCCCCAACATCCCTCAAGACATACCTATCAGATTCCTCTACCTAAATGGTCCATAGTAGGCTCAAATTCAAGAAGGACAACTCAAAATAAGGTTTATCCCACCAGGCTCACCTTTCCACTACTGGAACAAAACACCTGACTTATACAGTTTAAAGAAGAAAAAGTTGCCGGGCGTGGTGGCTCACGCCTGTAATCCCAGCACCCAGGAGGCAGAGACAGGAGGATTGCTGAGTTCGAGGCTTGCCTGGGCTACATAGAGAGCTCAGAGCCAGCCTGAACTACAAAGCAAGACCCTGTCTCAAAAAAAAGAAGAAGAAGAAGAAGAAGAAAAGGTTATTTTGGCTCATGGTGTCAGAGGTTTCAGTCTGCAATCACTGCCTTGTGGTACAAGGACCTGGCCACCCTGGTGACCAGCAATCAGAGAGAACAAGAAAAGCCAGACAGAGAAGGGCCTGGGGACTGGATATGACCTTCAAAGCCACACTCTCGGTGACGTGCTTTCTCCAACCAGGCTCCACCTGCCTGCAATACATCTAGCCAAGAATCATCCATGGACAAGCCCACCAATATGCATAGCATCCCCATGTCCCAACCACTTCACTAGATCCCACCTTTGAATACTGCTGAAACGGGGATCAAGCCCACAATACATGAATCTCCAGAAGATACTTGGTATTTAAACTGTAACCTCACCAATCATTTTCTATCCCAGTATCTCCTTGCTTCCAAATGCTTATTATCATTTACTAGAATCATGGGAGAAAATGAGGGATCAGAGGCTCCATCTCTCATCACCACAATTGAGTCTCTTTCTAGGTCCTTCTAATTGTTCCCAGGAATCCCCTCCTCTCACACCCTCACCACCAGCTCTGACGCCTCTCTCGTGGACTTTGGCAGTCCTTGCTAACATAAGAACTATCCACTTTTTTCCGTAAAAGTCCAAGTGGCAAATGTCTGAGGCCCTGAAAGCTCTACCTGTGACAATTATTCTGCCCCCTCAGTGTGACGCAAAACCAGCAACAGACAAAACATAAATGAAAGGCCCTAGCAGTGAACAAAAAAAGACTGCTTTAATGCACCCTGGATTTCATATAGTTTTCTATGCTGTACATTTTTGTTCTTATTTTCCTCTTCCCTGCCTCACATCAAAGTATAAAAGCCTTTCATAGGGCCAGAGATTTAGTTCAGTGGTTCTAGCGCCTACCTAGCAAGTGCAAGGTCCTCAGTTCGATGCCAGGTAACCACATGCAATAATACCAGGCATGCTGACTCACGCCCGTCAGTAGTCAGTACCACATATCACAATGCCAGGTGTGGTGACTCATGCCTGTCATCCCAGCACTCGGGAGGCAGAGGCAGGATGATTGCTGAGTTTGAGGCTTGCCTGGGCTACATAAATGAGCTCAGGGCCAGCTCAAACCACAAAGTGAGACCCTGTCTCAAAAAAAAAAAGCCTTTCTTAGCTCTCAGGCTGCATTGGGAAGAAAGTAGGTAAGGACGATCCTCTGGGTCGTAGCTCGGAACCATTGGTCTGACTCCTGCTTCTTTTCTAGGTGCAGCCGGCGAGCAAATCAGAACCTATGCACATAATTCCCCTCCCCAAAAACCTACTAGGGCTCTCTTTTTTAATTAATTGATTTTATATACACATCATGATCACAATCGACATTAGAATTTGTACTAGTATATGACGCGACTTCTCATTTTTTCCCGTTCCCCTGCCTACCCTAGAACTCCTAGCCCTGTATATAAGCTTTGTTTCATTTTTTATGATCACATTTTTTACCACCCTTACCCCCCTTTACCTTTTTTTTTTTTTTTTTTTTTTTTGCTTTTTGAGACAGGGTCTCGCTTTGTAGTTCAGGCTGGCCCTGAGCTCACTATGTAGCCCAGGCAAGCCGCCGCGAACTCAGCAATCCTCCTGTCTCTGCCTCCCGAGTGCTGGGATTACAGGCGTGAGCCACCACGCCCGGCACTGTGGTATGCGGTGTTGATTGTTGGTGGGCGTGTCTCCACGCCCAGCATTATATGTGGTTACCGGGGATCGAACTCAGGACCTTGCGCTTGCGAGGCAGGCACCGGAACCACTGAGCTAACCTTCCGGCCCCCCCCCCCCTTTACCTTTTGAATATTTCCTATTTCACAATATCTATCATGCACTCTAGAACTCATAATCACCTAGGACTCTTTTGCAGACACACCAGCTGAAACACATGCGGCTTCCACCAGGTGGCCCCAAACTTATTTTCTAAACTTTTCTTACCACTATTCTTTTTTTAAAAAATGGTCCTATGCTTCACACAGACTAAACCTCTAGTGAGTCCCTGACCTGTCTCTGCCTTTATAAGAGCTGTAAGATAATTTACATTAATCTCAAGCTAACAATGTTATGCTCAGCTCTTAGGTGCTTTTTGGTAGCTCATTGTAGGCCCAGAGCACATGTGAAATAGGTGAGAATGAACAATTTACCTACAACCCTGCTACTCAGCTGTAATGAAAGCAAGTCTCATGCCATAGACTTTTCCAACAGAAACTTATTAACAAGCAGACATAAAACAGAGAAATGGGCATATTTAACTTAGCCTTATGTTTGAGATTTTCATCTTTAGACTTCATTTGAAGAATTGCTTAAGGCGAGTAAGACAACATCCTGGTGATGGGAATCAGCTAACCGTGCACTCAGATTCTGGAAACCAAGAAGCAGTGAAGTCCTTAGATCCAGAGTTCTTTGGAAGTCATCGTGGATGCCATTCTTAAGAGTCAAAACTAAGAGGTCCTGTAAATATCTATCCTCCATCTATGCAAGGTAGTAGCATCTTTCACACATGTTCATCAATCCACTACTGAGGTCCCATTATTTCTAATACCCTTTATGCCAAGTAACTGGCTACTAATTTCCCCCATGAAAGACAGTACTGGCTGGAGGTGTGGCACAGTGGTCAAGCAAAGCTTAGCATGTGTGAGATTCTGGGCAAAGTCTCCAGCTCCTACAATGGTCAATATTAACAGTATTTATTATGGTTTGTTTTGTTTTGGTTTTAAAAACCTGAAGTAATAATAAAAGATAGAAATAGCCGATGATCTTCTCCTTAACTTTGGAGGATACCCTTGAGATTAAATAGCGGTACACAAGCTCTGGAGGTATGCATAGTCCACATCAGTTCAACTGATGACCTCTACAGTATAGTTTGACCTGAAATCTACATAATAATACATGTCATTACCTTCTTTTCTTTGCCTAGGAACACCTGTTTACTTTTTAAGTCCTAGTTAAAAAGTGGCCTATTATTTTAAGAAATACTTAACAATTTATTGGCATTCTTTGCTATGGTGTCCGTTCAATCATTACCTAGATGAGGAAACTGAGGATCATGGAGGTTAAGTGTTTGGGTCAGGTTAGGAGACACAGCGTTCAAACTTGGGCCAGTCATACTGTGTCGTATGAGTAAACTTATAGCAATATGCTGTACCAAAAAAAGACCTGATGTGTTTACTATAGGGCCTAATTTAACAGTCTGGAATGACCTCTGTATGACTATCTACTCAAGTTGACTGAACTAGGGCCAAATATAGAGAATGATTATTATTATAAAAATACCTGAGATATCTGGCTCAAAGATATACAGTTTTATTACATTGGTTTGAGATGAAACTAGCTATGATTTTATATCTTTATAATTAGATAGGTACCAAATCCCAGTAAAATCTTTCCTTTCCAATAATCAAAGATGCCTTATGCCCAATAGCCTGGCACATAAAAGATGCTCAGAAGAAGGCTTGCTGCTCAATGTGCCAGACCAGTGGTCTGTTCATTTCAAGAACTGACTCCGCCCTAGGCTACCTACAGGTTCTAGCCAATCCATTCATGGAAAGAGCTTCTTGACATAGTTCTTCACACAGGGCCAGGTTAACACAAAAATCCCCTTTAGTCACCCTTACTGAACTGTCATAGGCATGGAAGAATGGTGTAATTTTCTCACACAAGCCATTTTTAAAAGCAGATCACTCAGGTGTACGGTTATTTAAGTTTCTTTGGCTCTTCAGACACTCCCTTTACCATCCATCGTAAGACCCAGATGGTTCGTGAACCTATAGTCATCTATTTGGTGATCTGGAAAGGGTGACAGAAATTAAGAAATATCAGAATTTCTAGCCAGTATAGCAAAACACAATCCTCGTTCCCCTCTCACGAAAGGACCAAGCGTCACCATTTATCTCTCCCCTGGTCACAAATAAGCCCAAGGACATATGCACTCAACAAAAGACACAAGAGTTCTTACACAGTGACCTAGGGTGGGGAGTGGATTTTCCTTTATAAAAGGATCGCCAAGGAAGAGCATGTGCTCCATACAAAATGCAAAGCACAAATGCAAAACTGACTGTACAACTTCTTAATCTTGCTGATAGCCGCAAGGATTTCTTTATTGGTTTTATGTTCTGGGGATAACAGTGGTTTTTAATAGTAGACAGTTGAGAACCTAGTGCTTCTCACATATTGTGCCTTAGCAAGGCTCCACCTCTATAGAGACAGCAAGAAGCAGCAAGCTGTGCTCAAGGTGACATCTCATCTTTAATTCAGAAACTGATAGTCATCGAGATTACAGACCTTACCCTGTTGGAGCCAAACATCACAAGAGGGTCTTGGTAAAACCTGAGATGAAAATGACACTTTCTGAAGAAGAGGGGAAAATGTCAGAAACTAAATAATCCCACACCCTGGGACTAGTTGGAAGGTTTTGGTCTGGATTTGTTTGTTTTGAATGAACACTATGAGGCCTGGGGTTGTGGCTCAGTGATGAACTGTTTTCCTGTCATGTGTGATCCCCAGGGAAGAGAGGAGGAGGGAGAAAGAAAGAGAAGAGGAGGGAGGGGAGGAGGGAGGAAGAATTGTCTTCTCATATTCATACCACAAACAATATTAGATATATGTAATTCTTAGAATTATAATCTATAATTTACTTTTTTGAGTTCAAAAAAAGTTCCACAACAGAAATTTCTGATATTCATTAACAACAAAAAACGATAAATAATTTGTTAGTGTTAATAATATCCTTAAAGAACAACTGTTGACCAGCCACAAAGTTGAGTTTTATAAAGGGGCTCTACCTCAGGAGAAGAAAGTCGGAGTTTCATTGTGCGTGGCCTCTAAGTTGGGGTAGTACTTAAATGAATAGTTTAATTACAGTTCTGGTTTATGTGACTTTGGAACTAGTACAGTTGATAGAGTCAGTTGTAAAACTGGATGGGAAACATATGCCCACATGTTGATGATCTCATGCACTACACTTGAATGTTCTATACCTCAGTTTATTTATAAAAACAGGAATAATAATAGAACTCCAACTTAATACCATGGTAAGAAGTAGATTAACTGATACCTGAAAAATGCTTGCAAGAGTTCCTGGCACATGGTAAACGTGCCCTTTTTTTCATGTTTTCTGATTTTAAGTGAATTAAAGGATTGTTGTTTGCAAAGCAATTTTACTGGATTCTTCCAGGTCTTAGAGAAACTGGTTTTAAGTTTCTCGTGCTTGGAGAACACCCATCACGTCATGTAAGGTATTCTCAAAACTAGAACACGTAGGAAGACAGTGCAGTTTTATAAAACAAGCAGTGATTCTCTAACCAGTTTGATGCTTCCCTTTGCAGAATTCAAATCTTTAAAGAATGACTGATGGTTTTATGACAGCTGTGGCTCCGATTATCTCACAAGGTGACTTCTACAGTTCTGCTTAAAAAATTTAAGTGAAGTAAGAATAGTACTGGACCAAAACATGCCTTCAAATTTGCACACACAGAGTACTAGGTGCAAAGCATATTTCTGTCTTTACTTCTCTATTTAGTTATTACAGGAAAAAGTTTCTAGGTTATCAATCACAGATGATAAGCTAATCAATATCCAAATCTGCAATATGCTACCAAAGTGGTTCTTCCCATTTTTTTTTTGCATAAGTAATGCAAAGCTAGGATTACAGTTGGATCTGGACTGTCTCTGAAAGGCTGGTGTGTTGGAGCCTTAAGTCTGAGAGCAGCACATTTGGAAATGAGGGAGATTTTGGAAGACGACTGGACTGTTGATGGCATTATTGGGAAGTAATGGGAACTTGGTTGAACAGAGTAGTTTACGTGACCTAGAGATCCGTAACTTATTTCTGTGCTATTCTCTCTTCTTTTGTCCTCCTTCTCCTCTTCCTTGTAATTTCCCACCACCACCTCTTTTCTCTCTCCTATCTCACCCTCATGGAGTAGGCCGTCTCTTCCTCCACAAGCTCCTGCTAGAAAAACATTTTGCTTCACCTGAGACCCAAAATGATGGAGCCAGCATACCATGGATTGAAGTCTCCAAAACTCTGACACAAAATAAACCTTTCCTCTTTTAATTTTTTTCTCTTCAGGTATTTTGTCACAGTGACATAAAACCGACCAATATAGTCATTCGCCACAAGAAAAAAAGCCGAACAATCTGACAAGTGACAACTCTCCCCATATCCACCAAAACCTGAGGTCACGGGGCAAACTGCTGCCGCAAAAACTAGAGAGACGAAGAATCAGAATCACAGTTTACAGGCTCTCAGGCTGAAGCCCCCAGCTCACATCTGGAGCTAATATGGGCGGGAACAGTTAACGCTGTAATTGAGGAATTTCAGGAGGCTCCTGGGAGGCCAGCCTGAGAATTGAAACCACCGAGGGCGCCCAGGGTTAGAGCGATTCTCAAACTTTCACGTGTTTTGTCCTCAGGAAACCCTCGGCTCCCACTGTGAAGATGACTGAAAAGCCCACAAGGGGAAGAGAAAAGTAACAGTTGGAAAAAGACCTACAGACTTCTCTTCGCCTTAACAAGGCTTGCCTTCGAGGCAAACTATTTTACAAGGGTCTAATGAAGAGGGTTTTACGAGAGCCTAATTGACCTGGGGAGGGAAGCAGCCACCTTCCACTTTCCCTGTTCCCTCTACAAATCTAGGGAAGCTGAAACTACAGTATTTTAAAGCACATCTGAAGGTCAGAGTCCAAAAATGCGGCTCCCCAAGAGACAAAACTAGTTAGGAACAGTGGCAAAGGCTTGTGATTCCAGGACTCTAGCAGGCTGAGGCCAGAGGATAGAAGGGCAGAGCACAGCCTGGGCAACTTAGCCACTTAACAGAGATCCTGTCTCAAAAAAGAAAGGCAAAGCATACGAACAAAGCTGGAGGTGTGCCTCAGAGGTTCTAGGTTCACACCTCAGTCTCTCTCTCTCTCTCTCTCTCTCTCACACACACACACACACACACTCACACACACACACCAGAGCTATAAAATGCTCCTCACCCCATACTTCATCTTCAGCATAGATTTAAAAATAAAAGGCCCTACTAAAAAAAAAGACAAAAAAAAAAGACTTCCATAATTTTTGGAGGCTTCTGTCAGAATAAGGGTATGAAGAACAGAGGGAGAGAGCCTTTACATGTTGGCCAAGGGAATGAACTCCACAGCAGTCTAGCTCTCCCACTGACTGAACCTAAAACTCTGGACATGTCACCAAAAGAAACCACCTAAAGATAGGGGATGTAGCTCAGTGGTTCCAGAGCCTGCCTAGCAAGTGCAAGGTGCTGAGTTCGATCCCACTAACCACATACAATAATACCAGTAAGCAGTACCATATACCACAGTGCCAGGTGTGGTGGCTCACACCTGTCATCCCAGCAGTCGGGAGGCAGAGACAGGAGGATTGCCGAGTTCCAGGCTTGCCTGGGCTACATAGTGAGCTCAGGGCCAGCCTGAACTACAAAGCGAGACCCTGCCTCAAAAGAAAAAAGAAAAGAAGCCACATAAAGACTGGAAAGCAACAACATCAAGGGTAACAGGGACGGAAGTCAGAACAGCAATAGCAACAAAAATCTGAACAGCAGGGAATTTCTCAATTTCATTTTCTCTTGCTTACCTTTGACCTGAGGGTATGATAACCAGGAAAGTATTTAGTCTGCACAGGTAGTGAAAGCTCTGGTCTCAGACTGTCTTTCTGGTCAGAAGACCAAAAAAGGACCTGAACAATGTGAGGAAGAAATTTATCCAGGCATTAGTCAGCCCTGGCAAAGCCGCTCACATCTTCTGGTTGATACCTGTCGCTGAGAAGGCCAGGCCGGTCCCTGCACATGACTATCACAGGCCCTGAGAACAAGAGCCACATACAGTGGGCGCCTGACATATGAACGCCACTGGTTCCTGAGGGCTGGTTATAACTCAAGATGGTTATAAGTCAATACAGCTGAGCTCTGGCTGTGTACCTGGGTACACCCTCTCGATCACAAGAGGCAGATGGATCTTCCACTACCTCATTAGCCCAAGTTGTTCATATAGCAAGGCAGTCAGAACCTGAGGGTGTACCGTGTGTCATTCTCATCTAATTTTCATGGCCAGTTTTGGGAACTATGAGCTCCATCTTCCCTACCTCTCCGCAACTAAGAGTAACTCGGGAGTAAAGAGATTCCTGGGGTGACTCGGCCCAGCAGGATCTTGCTGAAGGTGGGTCAGGGTGTTCAGACATCACTGAGGAACATGTGGTATGTGTGTAGGTGACCGGATACCAAGGTGATGAGGATGAAAGATGGGAATTTTGACTAACTTATTAATTTTGACTAACCTAATCCTGACTCAGCAGGCTTCTCTCTAACCATAGGCTCTTGGGACATACCCATGGGGAAGGCCCAGTGGAAAAGGAGTTCAGAGGAGGCTGACTAGGGTTTGGTGAAAGAGAGAATCTGGCTCACTCGGTGCAACCTTAAAGTTCTACAAATCAGAACTCCTGGCATTGTGTACAAGGTGCTAGACCCAGTGAGTTGATTTTTTTTACACCATGCAGGTAGCCTAGGGATTCAAACAGGAAGCCCTCAGACTGGGCTGTTAGATCCAACACTTTGCTTTTTCATGAAGCTGAAGAGAGTTCAGAGGCCATCACGCTAGGTGCACATCAGAGAATTGACATGGCAGACCTAAACTGTTACCTTTGGGGGTAAAGGCAAGGTTCACCTGAGTGACCACAACAAAATGAGGTAAAAGTCAGTCATAATACCCCTGGAACTAAATGGGAAAAGAAAAGCCCAACACACTTCTTTGCAGGCAATAAATGTTAATTAAGTACTTGTTGAAGTGTATGAACTTGATTGTGTTTCCATTTCAGGCTACCTAAGTATAATTCTAGTCCCATTAGATGCAATTGTCATTATTTTTGGGCATAACTTTCCTGTTTTTTTAAATTGTAAATCCACATCCATAAGATCTTGTGAAGCCAGAAGGGCCTGAGTTCAATCCCCGGTTCTGAGGGGAAAAAAAAAGATCTTGTGAGGAATAACAGAGATAACCCAAGTAAAGTTCATGGTGTACTATTTAACTTCTTTCAATTGCCATATTATTATCATTGTTAATTTTATTTTCTAAAAGTTATTACTGGATTCTATCCAATGTATACATGAAGGTAACACAACACTTTTTAAAATATCTCCACGTAGACCAATGGAACAAGGGAAGTGCCTACACTTAAAAAGTATTTTAATGTTGGTTCTGTCACTTTCTTTTTCTTATATCTGGTTCTCAGAATGACTTAATCTTAATGTTTATATTCCTTTTTCCCCATTTCTCCTAGCTTTGTGACACTCATTTTCTTCCTAAATAGAATGATGTGTTCTGCACTTTCTGTAGGCAGAGTCTTAAATCCAAATGAGATTCTCAAGTGGAAAATACCGTTCACAAATAAGTACTGTCAAGGCTTCTACCAGATGCTGCCCTGTTAGTTTGTAGTGCATTGATCATGTCAGTGTTGTACTGTCCTAGTATGATTAGCCCCCACCACAAGGATGCAACCATGTCAACATGTGTGTCTCCTCCCTCCTGGACCTTCCCACATCATTTTTTCAGTGCCAAGACCTACTGCCTGTTCTGACTAGGTTTTCCCTCGCCCACCTCTGCTTTTTCCTTTCTGTATATTTTTTAAAATCATGAAAGAATAGTGTAGACTCTTCACTGGGAGAGGAAAAAAAGGAGAGAAAGAAAAAAGGAGAGAAAGAGATAGAGAGAGGGAGGGAGAGAAATTAGTCAGCTAAAGAAGAAATAGAAAAGTGCATGGCCTTAGATTAAGCATATCTCTAAGGAGAAAAATCCAAAACAAAAATTTTTAAACAGAAGGATTTTCAAGGTTTTCTTTGTGCTCAGTGATCATAAAAATAGCAATTGTTCTTTGGAAATGACACAGGATTTAAATTCTTTGTTTTGAAAGTGTATAACAAACAAAAATTATCACTGAAGTTTCCAAGTTTGAATGAAATAAGTATGAATCCATAATATTTGTGACATTGATAAAAACATTTGCTGAACAATACAGTTCATTCATACTTTGTAATGGGTGTAAAAAAATTTTATTTATTTATTTTTTTTGAGATAGGGTTTTGCTCTATACTTGAGGCTGCCCTGGGCTGACTACATAGCCCAGGCAAGCCTCGAACTCACAGAAATCCTCCTGTCTCTGCCTTCTGACTGCTGGAATTACTGGCATGAGCCACCACGCCTGGCATTGTTTTATGTGGTTACCAAGGATCAAACTAGGGACCTCATGCTTGTCAGGCAGACACCACAATCACTGAGCTAAATCCCTGGCCCTGGGTGCAAAAACCTTTATAAAGTGTGTCCATCCTTACAAAATCCCTTAGAACCAGATGTGTAGCATAATAAATTCAGAGACAAGATCCTACTATTACATGGCTTCCAACATGTGAAAAACCTGTCAGAAAGTTCAGGAGAAACCAGCCACAGTTATTTCACTGCTAGTGACCTGGAATTATTTCCTGAAATATACCCTAACCATAGGTAGTCTTCAGTATGAGATAACACACCTATCGCCTTAACTTTCCCCTCCCTTCTTCATTCCCACTCTCACTTTAGTCCTAGATGGTAACAAAATATTGGAACTATATTGTCAACTTCTGCACCCAAAGAATAGATCTAACTCCACCCACCCATTTAACACTATACTTATAGTATCCGTACCGATGGAGTACAGCCACTATCAAAAAGATTTCCAGTGCTTCATGCTAAAACATGTTTCCAATAACAGTGCTAAAATTAAAAATTAAGGACTTTCTCCTTCTGGTTAGAGTGTAGAAAGTCTCAAACAATTACTGTTCCCACACCAGCAAAAAGAAAAACTAGAGAGGATAAAAATCAAAAATAAATCATGGTTTTTAGAAACCATCGAAGAGCTAAGAATACCTAAATAGACATATATCAGAGACCTCTGTAGCGGGTGCTGGTTTGCTCAGTGGTATAGTGCAAGGCTGAGGGAAAAAAAAAAAAAAACCTAAAAGACGGGACTGAAAAGACAGAAAACTGGGGGGCCGGATTGATCAATGCTGCTCAACCAATAAAGGCACTGGTCAGTCCAAGCCACTTGTTTCACTGAGTAATCAACTGGGGAAATGTGAGCTGGCTGTGAGGCTGGGACCATACGTGAGGATGTGCGTTTGTGAAGGTTTCTATGGAAACTAACACGGGCAAGGCAAAGGAAAAAGACGAAGCACTCTTGATTAGGGACAGAATAGACACAATATGTGGTTGTTATTAGAAGCTTGGTAACCTTCTAGTTAAGAAGGTTTTGGTCGTGGGCATGAATCTGTACACGAGTTACTCTGAACACAAGGCAATTGAGGGGTTAACTCTTTAGAGCCTGAACTGCTTGCAGCCTGCTCTGGGCACAATCAATATTGAAGTCCCCTGTAGATGTAAAGAAACTTAAACTAAATTCCCAAAAGGAACAGTTCCTTCTTTTTAAGGGAGGGAAGACCCATGTTGGTTTTCACTTCTAGTGGAACAAGAAGAGGACTAAACTTGCTTCTGATGAGAACGTGAAAAACAGCTTACCCTGAATCGTGAATGCCTCCACAGGGGCTGGCAGCCTGGCTAACAGAGCAACTTTGCATTCACGAGCTAATTCCTTCCTGTCAGGCATTCACTTAGCCCATCACAAGGAAGGCTGTGGAGCAAGCAAGAGAAGCGTGAGAAGTACTTCAGGGCTGTACTGCGTTATCCAAGAGGAAGAGAATGACTGGTGGTCATGGAAGGTAAGGTCAGACGGCTCTGAGCCTTCCCTGACCACGTGGCATCGGCCCATCAAGGGCTGCAGGGCAAGGAGGGGAGTAAAATCCCTCCGCCATGCCTTACTCTTCACGGAGTACAGGTCGGGAAGGGTGCGTCCAGGACAGCAAGGCCAAGAGGCTCTCCTGAGGCACAGGAACCCTAGACCAGAGCCGCAGCACAAGCGGAGCACTCCCACACACCCAAGAAGCTCAAGGGTGGGCTGTACACAAGAGAAACAGCGTTAGATTGTCACCAGGACTCGTACACCAAGCCACCAGGAAATGGCCGAGACTTCCCTCAAAACAGTTGAAGTCAGCATCTACTGAGACAACCGTATGGTTTTTGTTCTTGATCTGTTAATACAGTGTATTACATTTACTGAGTTACGTATGTTAAGCCACCTTTGCATCCCTGGGATAAATGCAACTTGATCAGGGTGTATGATTTTCTTGAAGTCAGCCTCTCAATTGCAGATCAATTGCTCTGTACAAACCATGACCTCAGCCGCTCGAGACAGGAAAGCCAGAAATAAGGGTCCTCCTAAAGAAAGGACTTAAACCTTACTATAAGTACAATAGTTTAGTTCTGCCTCTATGATTTTTTTTAAAACAATTTGTGTTGTTCATGGAATGAGAAACCACAAGCTAAGTGAAGAAGTAGGGAAATGCAAACTAAACTCAGGATAAAGAACAAAGTATAGAAGATACCGCAGAGATGACGTGATTTTGGATTTTGCAAAAGTGACTAAGAAACACTGGTATGCATGCCGGGCATGGTGGGCCTGTCATCCCAGCACTTGGGAGGCAGAGGCAGGAGGATTATGTGAGTTCGAGGCTTGCCTGGGCTACATAGTGAGCTCAGGGCCAGCCAGAATTACAAAATGAGACCCATTTCAAAAAAAAAA
>PVIC010003505.1:0-68603 GCA_004025085.1 Thryonomys swinderianus | reverse complement strand
TTCTTTCTTTCTTTCTTTCTTTCTTTCTTTCTTTCTTTCTTTCTTTCTTTCTTTCTGTGGGTGGGGGAGGAAAGTGATATGGACCAGAATTGATTTTCTCATTTGTTTCTCAGGTTCATCATTTCTATGTACAAAAACTATTGATTTTTGCGTGTTGATTTTTTTTTATCCAGTTAACTTGCTAAATTTCTTTATTAGCTCTCAAAAATCTTCAGATTGATTTTTGGGGTTTTCTAAGGAAGGAAGAAGATCTTATTGTGGGCAATTAAGTATAACTTGACTGCTTTCCTCTTTGTATCTCTTTTTTTGTGCCTAATTACTCTGGATAAAATTTCAAGTACTATATTTAATAAGAGAGGTGAGAGCAGGTAACTTCGTCATTTTCTGGTTTTTAAAGGAAATTCTTTCAGCTTTTCTTTATACAGTGTTCTGCTGATTATAGTTTTGTTGTATATTACCATTATTATATTGGGATAAGAGTCTTCAATACCAAGAGTATTCAAAGCTTTTATCATACAGGAATATGAAATTTTTGAAGGTATTTTCTGCATCTATTGAAATGATCATGTAATTTTTTTGATTCTTTTTATATACTATAGTATGTTTATTGGCTGGCATATGTTTCCTTGTATCTCTAGAATCACTTAATCATGATTTATGATCTTTCATTGTGTTGCTTAATTTGGTTTCCAAATATTTTTACTGAGGCATTTTGCATCTTTATTCACCATAGATATTAGTGTACCTCAGTTTATAAACTTAAATTCTTTTACAGTTCTGGCCATGAACCAATTTGTTTGCAAACTGAATCAAATTTTCCTGTAAAGTACCATGTAAATTATGTTATCCTGTTTGGAATCATATGTATTTTTTGTACAAAAGTTCAATACTGTACAGAATGAAGAGAGAGAACATTAACCTTATTTGAGGCAACTTCTAGCATGGAGGACAGGAAGGTGGTGGGCAGGAGATTATCTTTTGAAGGATGAGTACCTGTGTATAAAGAAATGGAAAATATCTCCCTTAGGGATTTTTTTCCTCTTCTTGGTCTCATAGTTTCAGGGTCAGTATTGACAAGAAAATCTACCTAATGTCATTCATTTTTCCTGGACTGCATAATCCTGTAGAAAAGAGAGATCATATTGTCATTCATCAGATTCAACACTCTGTTTCTTACAGTTATGTTGGGGTGGTGCTTCTCAAAAAAAAATCCTGATATTTCATTTTTCAGTGATGGGATTTATCACTTCCCTACTAAGTTCCTCCTCAATAAGCACCTTCTGCTTCTCACTCCTTTTTTTTTTTTTTTTTGAGACAGGGTCTCGCTTTGTAGTTCAGGCTGGCTCTGACCTCACTATGTAGCCCGGGCAAGCCTGGAACTCAGCAATCCTCCTGTCTCTGCCTCCTGAGTGCTGGGATTACAGGTGTGAGCCACCACGCCTGGTACTGTGGTATGTGGTATTGATTGCTGGTGGGTGTGAGTCTCCACGCCCAGCATTGTATGTTGTTACCGGAATTGAACTCAGGACCTTGTGCTTGCATGGCAGCTGCCAGAACCACTGAGCTAAACCTCCGGCCCTGCTGCTCACTCTTGAGTTCATCAGCTTCTTCCACTGTCAGCTCTTTTCTGACATTCCTCAACAGACTACGTGTTTACTTCAACAGCTAGACCCACTCTCTTGCCTATGGACACAGTTTTCTCCACTGTCTGTCCATCAAACCCTCTGAAGCTGTATCAGTGACACATTCTCTCCAGTTTACTCCAAGCTGAGTTTAAGGTCCATACATGACACCTTTCCAGGCTTTGTCAATGATGTTGGTGCAGTGGAAGACATTGAAATGTTTTTGCTAGAACTCTATTAGAGTCAAGGATGTCTCTTCAGTGACATTAAAAAACCCTCTGAAGGAACACTTTTGTGTACAGCCTCTTAAAGTTGGAGATGATTTGTTGGTTCTATGGGCTTCAGAAGAGGTAAGTCATGGACTTGTGCTCAGCAGTACTATTTCCTCCTGGGTGATACAGGTTTTTGTTTGGCATCTTCTTTCCGAAAGGCCCTGCTTAGTCACAGTTGAAGACTTGTTGAGTATCTTCCCCTTATCCCTTTGTGAATTCTGCAAATTCTTCTCTTTTTTTTTTGTAAATTCATTCTTGTAGGCTGCTGCAATAGTGTTGTCAGAACTAGGAGCCTCACCACTTCTTACCACACTGTGGATGCCTCTTCTGTAGAAAATGCCAAACCACCATCTACTAGCTTTGCATCTGTCACTTGTTGCATCTTAGAGGAGTTTTCTTATAGTAAATCAACAGAAGTTCCCTTCTTTTTCACAGGTCATAGCCTCACAACCCTATCACCTTCCAGCCATTTCTCATTCAGCCACAGTAACAAAACATTTTCCACCTCTTCCAGCACTTGTGTCTTATGCTTGGTTGATGTTGTGACTCCTTTGCCACATCAGCTCCTTTGATGGAATGTTTATTTTTCCAAATAGTTGCGGTTATTGAGTTTACTATCTTATACTGTGAGGCCAGCTCAGTCACACGAATACCACACTCATGCTTTTCTACAATTTCCTTCAATTCAGTGCTTATTTTATTCAAAATCTTCCTACCATCCTTGCTCTGCACTTTTCTGTCACTTTGATTGTTACTTCACACATTATTGTCACCTTCATTCACGTTCTGCACTTGCATTTACTGGTCTGCTTGCTCTGCACTTTCTTTGGACTCAGGCTGGATTCAGTAATACTGCATGGATGATTGGCTTAGGTAGAGACTTTATGAACAAAACCTCTATAGCATGAACATTAGCAGAAAGAATCAACAAATGGGATCTCATCCTCTTAAAAAGCTTCTGCATAGCAGAAGAAACCACTGGCACTGCTAAAAGATAACCAACAACATGGGAAAAAAGTCTTTACTAGCTGTTTGTCAAAGGGCTACTATCTAGAATACATAAAGAATTTGAACAAATCAGTCCCCTCACGTTTAAAGACCCAATTCAAAAATGGACGTCTGAAATGAACAGACACTTCTCAGAGGCAGAAGCAAAGCAGCCAAGAAGCATATGAAGCAATGTTCGGCATCACGGGTCATTTAAGAGATGCAGATGAAAACAACACTGAAATTTCATCTCACTCCAAAATGAATGGCTGCTATTGTGAAATCAATCAGCAATAAATGCTGGCGAGGCTGCAGGGAGAAAGGAACCCATATCCACTGTTAGTGGGATTGTAGACTTGTACAACCATTGTAGAGATCAGTGTGGGGATTCCTCAGAAAACTAGGAGTAGGGGTCCCATTTAACCCTGCTATCGCCCTGCTAGGAATATACCCAAAGGAATTAAAAGATTCATATTGTAAAGACATATGTGCACCCATGATCACAGCAGCTCAGTTTGTGACAGCCCATTTTCCAATATTGGAGTGTAAGTGTTCCAAGCAGTCCTTAATGATCCTCTAGTTTTCATCGTAATACTTCCTTTTTTTTATTGCCTCTATTTGTATCAGTGTCTTTTCTTTCTTTCACTTCCTTTGACTAAGAAGTTATCAATCCTTTTATCTTTTTTTAAATCAACTGTTCCTTACACTGTTGTTTGTATTGTTATTTTAGTATCTATGTCATTAAGTTCAGCTCTACTATTTCCTTCCACTAGTTTTTAGTTTAACTTGTTATTTTCTGAGATATTCTGATACATCATTAAACAATTTACTTGAGATTTTCCTCTTTCTTTTAAATATAGGCATTATTATAAACTTCCTTAGAATTGCATTCTCTCTCTTACAGATTCTGTTGTGTTCCTATTTTCTTTGATTCTAGAAATCTTTTAATCCCTCCTTGATTTTTAATGAACCACTGATCATTAGCAAGCATATTGTTCATTCCTCACATCATTAGTATAGTTTGATAATTCTCTTTGTAAATTAATATTTTATTATATTATATATAAGATGCATAAGACTCATTCATATATTTTCTGTCTTTTCTCCTCTCTTTTTTCTCATTCTCTCCCTCTCTGCCTCTGTCAGTGTCTGTCTGTCTCTCTCAGTCACTCTCTCTCTGTGAGGTACAGTTTTTTAGCTTTTTATATCCAAGACTCCTGTTTGGTTCTGTTTCAAAATGTTTTACTGATTTTTTTTCATTTGTATCCTATATTGTCTTCTTTATTCAGTTGTTTTTCTATATTTTCTTTGACTTAATTGTATTTTAAACCATTCTTTTGGATTCCTTTTTCTGGTACTTCATCTACTTTAGTATCTTTAGAGCCAGGAACTAGAGAATTATGAATTTTGGGGAGAGCCATGTTGCCTTGTTTTTATGCATATTTCTTGTATTTGTAAGTTGATATTTGCATATCTGTTGAGTTGATTATCTCCTGTAATTTTATGTGTCAGCTGTTTAGGAGAGAAAAGTCTTCTTTGTATGTGTCCTGGGATACTGGATTGAGATATGCTGAATATATCTAATAATGTGTTATAGCATTGTTTCAGTGTTACTTCCTTGCAGATAATCAGTGTATTGTGATGCGAAGCATATTGTTTGAGAGGGTCCTTTTCTGTAGGTCTCAAAAGATTAGGGCCTTTCTGTTGGATGGAACATATGTATCCAAGACAATGGGGAATGGGAGGTTATAAATGCCATATTCTGGATTTGTCAATAGTGTATAGTTTGAAAGATTTCAGGGAGTGACCTAAACAGAGGCCTATTAGAGGAACAGTGCCCCTGCTCTTTGTGTTGTGAAAGTCAATGTCCACGACTTTGTCTTCAGGCCCTTCCAGTCATGCTTATTTGTGGACTTCTCATCTTTTTAGGAATGAAGATTTTCTCACTTGTTCTATTCTTTGTGTTAGTGTGTATCAGTTTGAACTGTGCTGCTTTGTATGCAAAGCCAGATGTACTGCTCCGAGCCGGGTTGACAGTGTAGTTCAATACCAGAGCATCTGCTCATGGTACTGGAAATGCCAGGCTGATCTTCAACATCATGTAGATAGGAGAAATAAATAATAAAACAACAAATGGCTCTAAATCATATACAACAGTAAGATAACATGAATTACTGATGACATGCATAACCCTAACAACAACCACCCAATGAATGTTGAAGCAAAAATAATACATTATAGCATTAAAAGATGATAAAAAACAATTGATTAAGACCAAGTTTCAGTGAAAGAAAAAGAGAAAGTAAAATGTGCCAAAAGGGAAAGAGAAAAAAGTAGAAAAAACCTAGAGAGTAAAGGAAGAGAAATGACTGTTGTGGTGACACCTGAAGTCCCAGCTGCCTGGGAGGCTGATGCTGGAGGACTGGAAGTCACAGGTCAGCCTGGACACCACAGAAGACCCTGCCTCCCATAAAAACTAAAAGGCCTGGAGATACAGTACAGTGGAAGAGCACTCTTAGGCTAGGCCCCCAGCACCATACACACACACACGCACACACGTGCAAAACAGCAATAACTATATAAAATGAAATAAATTCATTTAAAAGAGAAAATATAGGGGCCAAGATTTAGCTCAATGGTTCTGGCTCCTGGGTTGGAAGCACAAGGTCCCAAGTTTGATCATTCTACCATGTGAACGAGAATGATTATTCTGTGCCTGTGACAACCCATACCTCTTTCCATGTCTCCTAGAGTTATGTGGCTCTTACTGAGACCAAATTGGGGGTTTGTTTATTTACTTCTTCCTCCTTTTGTGTTTCTTGCTTGGTTTCCAGCTGGAGTGTTTTGAGACAAGATTTGCTTGTAGTGTCCCTCAGCTTTCTTGCTTGGCACTAGAAGGCTGTATGAAATGGGAAATTCCCTTAGCCAGAATTTACTCTGAATATATTAGAGGATGTCCCAAGGCAGGGCTAAGGTCAAGGTTTCTTTGTATTTTGCCACTGGTTCCCACTGGGAGACCCACTCAGGGTAGGGAACCAGGTTTTACATAGTATACTGTCCAGGCCTCTGACTTCCTGAGGCCTAAGTCCCAGCATTCAATCATATTCATCGGCTTCACATTCCAACCCACTTCGGCTGATCCAGAGGGTGCCAGTCTTCAAGAGAAAGCAAGCCTAAAGTGCACTGCATATATTCAGTGGTTCTGCTTCTGGGAATTCAGCCAGGACTACACTGGGTCACAAGGGAGACACTGGTTGGCACATAATACCCATATCAGCTGTGACTTCTAGGGCAAAGGAAAATATGGGGCCTTATGTTTCCTCATGCAGCTAGCTCTTGTGTGACGTTCTGAGACAGCTCCCAGCCTCAGCATCATGCTTTTAAATGCAGAACAATTCTCAAATGCCAGCCTGCTATGTAGTTCCCAGAGGAGACAAAGCCAGACTGCCTTCTGCTCTGGATCTCTGCCCATGTCAAGTTAAGTCATAGTGTCTCCCCCTGTTCTTCTGTACCTCCCTTCCCCACTTTTCTTGTGCCATCGCTGTCACTACTCCCAGGGCCCTGGTGACACTGTGCAGTTTCTCAGCCTCTGCTCCAATAACCTGAATTGCTGGATATTTCTAAATCTCTAACTGCCTAGGGTTGACCTTTAGTGCATTTCCTTTGTGGCCCACCTTGCTGAGTACTTGTTTTGTAGCTTGTCCCACTCCAAGTAGTTGAGAAGCTGTAAATGCTACTGCTCCTACACACCACCTTAGACTTCATAGATGACTGGTTGTAAATTCTGCTCCCTATAAAATAGGAAAATTAGCAATGAGGATATGTAATGCTTAGAAAGTATGCAGAAATATCATTATCACCATCATTATTCAAATCCCAGCTTGGATATCACTTGCACTGAAAGACACTTTTTAACCTCACAAGATTCAATTAGATGAAAATTAACAATAATTATGAGAACACCCCAACTTTGAATTCCCTTCTATCTGGTAATTATACTTCTAGGAAATTATGCTGAAGAAAGAGCTCTCTGTGCAGGAAAGACTTTTATCATTATTCTGTTTGTACTATCAAAGAAAATATGGAATAACAAACATTTTTACTTAGATGTATTTTTCTTTTGTTTCCATTTATAAAGAATGTAGAAATGACTTAATAAAGTACATACAGAAAGGAGAAACATAATTAGGAGGAAGAGAAGGGAAATTCCGATACATACTGACACTTGTACAACATTTAATGTCAGTGTAACATCTCTGAAAACTGTTTATGTTCAAACACTAAAGTGATAAAAACAGGAAGAAAAATTCTAAAGTAGTTGAACTTTGGAAGAATAAACAGTGTCAAGGGCTTTTCTCACATAAGAAACAAAACAATTCTACTTGCCTTAAAAGAATAAAACATAAGATCTTTTGTTGATTATCAGTCTAAAACACTAAACTCTATTATGTTTGCCATCTCTATAAACATCCCTGTCATCAAGTCCTTTTACTGGGTGGAAGACAATATAACATAATGAATTGGGGGAGGCTGTTTTATTTTCTTATCTCGTATTCTATTTCATCTGGATAATTATGATGTTTATGAAGTTTAGACTGATGCAGCAAGAGAGAAATAGAGAAAAGTGCTTATTCACTGTGTCTCTGCAGGGAGCATCTCCTGATACGAAAGATTTCCTCACCAAGTACAGGAAGTATGTGAGAGGTTTCTATCAGCAAATAATTTTAATGAATAAAATATTTTTATTGTGATTGACAGGAAGAGATATAAATCTGTTTCTAAACAAGTTTGAAATCCAAATGAGAATAAAAAGAGGAGAAATATTTTACTGTTACAGCAAGATAGTGACAAAACTAAAACAAAAATACCTCAGTCTGTGAGCGAAGAACTCAAAGGAAATAGGAAATTATAAACGAGCAGATCTGCCCTTGGCTGTAGGCAAGATCGGAGAAAGTAATAAGGAATGAGGTGACTAAACATCCGGGCAGATATGAGCTGATAAAACTTAATCAGGCTAGTTTCATAAAGGGCAAATCTTTTCTGACAAATTTGCTGGCCTTTTTGTGTGGCATACAGTGCAGAAGAAGAGTGTGACTGGAATGAAGGAGAAAATTCAACTTGAAAGGGAAGAAAGGCGTGGATGACATATATGGGAATGAGAGACAATCTTAGTTTTCTGAAGACCACTTAAGTGACATTTAACCCAAAACTCAAAGATTTCATTAAGATACTCATGTTGGCAATGGGCAGTGAAGAAGCAGTATTGATGCGCTAGCATGCTAAACTGTGACACAAGGTTAGTGAAATTCTGTGTCTGTTATCATCAGATGCTGCACATTTGGGATCCATATTTATGTTTGCTACTCAGAGATTACCTAGAGTGTGTTTCTCAGTTTTGATTCACTTTTTTCCAAGGGTTCTCTTTTGGGTTTCTTTGTGGTGGGTACGTGTAGTCATTGTTGATTGACTCAGGGAGACAGTCTTCTTCATAGAGGAATGAATGGGCCACTGTAATAGCTCAACGATGATAGTAGGTTTTATGGGTTGTCTAGCATCCTTGCTGACTTTTTAAGAAAGTGCCTTTAGGTCTTTGTACACTTGAAAGCATGCTGTTATTTTTTGAAGGTTAATGTTGAAATGTTCTAAAATTGGAGAAGTAATAGGGTCAAAGCACAGAAGTTCAAGAGATAGAATATGAGTTTTCTGCTCAGTTGACACGTTAGTGTCAGCCTACAAATAGCCTTTTTTCTTTTATTCTCAAACTATAAATAATCGAAACTGAAACACAAACAAACTTCTTTAGATCCTGCTGTTCCTTTTTGCTCATTTCTTTCTCTGTGCTGTCTGACTTCAGAGAGTAGTCTATACATCATGGCTCATTATCTTTTTTAGTCTCAGTGTACTTTAAAATTAGCTCTTATGTCTGAATCTGTATTGACTTTTATAGTGAAATTACTCTCTAAGAGGGAGCCAGAGACTTCCTGATTATCAACACTATTGCCCTGTTGTTGTTTCTGTTTTTTTAATTGTTGCTCTCTAACATATTTAATTGTTAACATGTATAGTATCTTAACTACACACTTTTTAGAAAGTCTTTGTCTCTCACTCTGTTTCCCATATAAATGCAGTAGGCAGGATAAGACTGCCCAGCATTGCTAAGTCATAATCCCTGGAACATGTGAATACTCTAGATTATAAGGCAAAGAAATTAAGGGTGCTAAGCATTTGACTTTAAAACCAGGAGATTATCTAGGAGTAGCTGGTTTGATTTCCAAGTGTTCTTAAAAGTGAAAGAGGGAATTAGAAGGAGATAGTCCAGGAAATTTGACTGTGAATGAATTTGAATGAATATTCAGAATCATTGGATGGAGAAGTAATAAACACATAGTTGGCAGTTTCTGAGATAGATAAATTGGTCCAAAAGCCGAGGAATATGAGTGAATTCCAAAACCTTGGGAGCTTAACATAGTAATACACACTTTGGAATTCTGATCTACATAAATATAAAGTGATAAATTTTTATTGTTTTACCCCTTTAAATTGTTAACACAGCAGCAGACAGTGATGCAGTAGTGTCCTAGGAAACTATTTACATTTTTTACATAAATCTTTGGCAGGATTCTTCTTTCTTGTTTTCAATTCCTTAGGTCATGAGGATCCTTGGTTTCTATCCTCAGCTTTCTTTATAGTTGTCTATATTGCTTTATACAACAATATCATTCAATTGTACCTCTCTCCCCAACGAAAGTGCTGCTTGTATTTCCTGACTGCTGTCTACATCTACAAGACATTTAGGTGATTAAAATTTAACATGTTTTAATCAAACTTTTTAAAAAGAGGAAGATTGTGGATCTCAAACAAATATGTTCAAGGTTTGGTTTAGTGTATTAATTCATGAAGGAACCAGTAAAATCCAACGTCTACAAAGCAGAATTCAAAGAACCACAAATATGTAGGTGATAGGTAATGGTAAAATAAATTGGTAAATATATACAAAATACTATATATTTTGTATATAATAGTATATATTTAATTAATTAAATACTAGACAAAATACATTTCAATAATGCTGGTACAAAAATAATCAAAAAGGCTAGTTCTTCTAGAAGAAAGAATTCTTAAAACAAATCAATTGCAGACAATGTCTGGTGACACATGCCTGTAATCCCTGCACTTAGGAGACTAAAGCTGAAAGAGATTTGAGGCTAGACTGTATTACACAGTGAGCTCAAGGTGCCTTGAACTACATAGTAAGAGTGTGTCTCAAAAAAGAAAACATGAATTGCCTTTCACTGAACACACTTTACTTGCCTTTCAATGAACGAGGATTGCTTATATTCTTAATAGTTCTTTCCTCTTTACACTGTTGTAAAATAGTTAGAAATCATTGGAAATCAGAGTTTTTTTTGAAACTTCAAAAGACAGTACATTATAATTGTGTTGTGTTTATAGTGAAATTTTCCTCTTGTATCCTATCACCCTGTCACATATCTTCAGTCTAAAGTACCTTCTCATTTTCCTGATGAGCATTTCATTCAGTAACATCTTTTCTCAGATCTCTCAAACCTCCTCTCTCATTACCTATTTTAGCTGATGATATTCTTTGCAGCTTCCTGAGGAAATAAGAAATCAGAAAATGATATTAACAGGTTTCAACCTCAGAGGTTTTAGTGTATTTTGCATCTGTTTACTCTGCTTTCCCTCCTGTTTCCATGGATGAATCTTTCTTCTTACTTCCAGCCATTATACTACAAACTGTGCACTCATCCTGTGGGCTCATGAGCATCATAAGCATAACCTCTCGCTCCTACATGATCTTGTTGTCACTGCTGGTTTCATGGTCCAGAATCATGCAGATGGCTGTAACACCTCTTCTCAATGTCTTTGAGTATTTCTCGTGTCACCTTAAATACTGGGCCAACGTGTGAGAAAATAGAATTTTCTTTAATATTCACTCTTCCAAAATGTCTTCTTTCCTTTCTTCCAAATTATACTCCATTCAGGATTTAAACTCTACTTAGCAGCTCTTGCTCTTGCTCTGTCTTCAGTGACCTCCTGCATTTGCAAATCTAATGATATGTTTTTCATCATCTTTTTTGGCCTACCACCCCTCCTTGCCAAAGCAGACCACCCCCTCCCATTGAAAATGCTTCTTTAATTTTAGATTCTTGTCCATCTCTCAGGACATCTTCTACAATGTTCATTGGTTTCTTTACTGGCTCTTTGTCACCAGTCTGATCTTCAGTTATTTCCTATGCCTTAATGTTCAGGTTTTGGATCCTCTTTGTCTTGATACATACTCATATTGATCATCATTTAATGTATATACCTTCAGTCCATAAGCTGCTAGAAGTCCAGTATTACTTGTATTAGGATGTGTAATAAAAACCAACAACTAAAAGAAATTAAAATTTATGAAACTGAGCTCTTGGTTCCTAGCGACACAAAATACTATAACACTGCAACTTCTATCTCCTTTTCTCTCATTACCTATTATTTTGCTAATGGATTTATGCATACTTTGGGTTTCTAATGTAATAGAAGCCATGCCCCGTTTCAGGTTGTGTCTGATTTCTTTCACTGAACCTTAGGTTCTCAAAGTACATCAGTTTTCTTACTAATGGCCCAACTGTATTATTCTTTTTACAAGAATAATATTCTTATTTCTTTCTCCAGTTATTTGTTGAATGTATAGTCTGCTTCAAAAATTTACTATTATGAATTAGGCTACTATAAACATGGATATGCCTGTATCATCATAATATGTCTTCAGGGAAGATATCTACAGAGGGGATAGCTGGGCTAAATGGGATTTTTGGCTTTAATTTTTTGTCTGTTTAATTTTATGTCTTTTCTTTCAGTGCCACACTGATTTTAATTACTGAAGCTTTGTAGCATAACTAGAAATCTGGAATTTTGATGCCTCCTGCTTTGCTTTTGTTTTCCAACAACACTTTTGCTACTCTGGAGCTCTTTCATTCCCATTAGAATTTCAGGATTGTTTTCCCAAGTTCTGTGAGAAGTGTGCTTGGTATTTTGATTGGAATTTTGTTAAATCTGTATATTAGTATTGGGATCATGGCCATTTTGGCTATTGGTTCTAACTGACTATGCGGCAACAGGGAAGAGCTTTCCATTTTCCAGTGTCCCTTTACAATTTGCTTTTTCAGAATACTGTAGTTTTTACTATAGAAGACTTTCACACCACTATGTGAATTTAATTTCTATTGATACTAATGTGAATGGTATTGTTTTCTTCATTGCATTGTTCATGGGTTCATTACTGGTATACAGGAGTGTTATTGATGTTTGCGTGTTGCTTTATATCCTGTGTTTCTAATGAATTTGACATTTAATTTTAGGAGTCTTTTGCTGCAGTTCTTTGGGATTCTGTGAAGAGGACCATGTGAACTGCAAATTAAGATAATTTAATTCTTCCTTTTCCATACGTATCCCTTTTATTTCCTCTTGTCATTACTTAGTACAATATTTTGAGTACTGTATTAAATAGGAGTGTTAATACTGAACATCCTTATCTTCTTGACTTTAGATGGAAAGCTTTCGGTTTTTTTCACATTAAATATGATTTCTTTCTATTTATAGGTTGTCATAATGGCAGATTTTACCAGATTAAGATAAGATCCTACTCTCTTTGGGGTTCTTATAAGTGGATGCTGGATTTTGACAAAGGCTTTTTCAGCTTCCATAGAGATCAAATTTTCTTCTGTTTATGTGATATATAACATTAATTTGAATATAGTGAACCAGGCTTGCTTCCATAGGGTGAAACTACTTGGTCAGAATATATGAATTTTTCAATTATTTGTTTGTATTCTGTTTGCCATTATTTTTTTAAGGATGTTGACATCTTATGGTCATTGAAAAGAATGCCCCCATATAGTTCTAATTCTCTTTTTTAAGGGTGGGGAGTTGGGGTGGGGGGGGTTGGATCCTAGACTTGTTTTGGAACCATCTTTTTTTTTTTTTTTTTTTTTTTTTGAGACAGGGTCTCGCTTTGTAGTTCAGGCTGGCTCTGAGCTCACTATGTAATCCAGGCAAGCCTCGAACTCAGCAATCCTCCTGTCTCTGCCTCCCGAGTGCTGGGATGACAGGCGTGAGCCATCACACCCGGCACTGTGGTATGTGGTATTGATTGCTGGTGGGCGTGAGTCTCCACACCCAGCATTGTATGTGGTTACCAGGGATCGAACCCAGGACCTTGCGCTCGCGAGGCAGGCGCCGGAACCACTGAGCTAACCCTCCGGCCCGTTTTGGAACCGTCTTAATGCTAGCTTCCAGAAATGATTTCTGGAGTGTTCTTTCCCTTAAATTTCACTAAAGGTTTTGAAAAATATTCATGGTAGGCCTTCCCTGAAATTTCATAATTCAGTAGTGAGTCCACCAGGCTTTTATGAAGTTGTAGGTTTTAATTAGGGCTTCCATTAGATTATTCAAAAGTTATATGTCTTCTTTGCTCTTTTTTATTATTTTTGTTTATCCAGAAATGTGTTAATTTCTTAAAAATTCCCCATTTGCTTGGAGTACAGCTTATTAAAGTAGTAGCTAAAAATCTGATATATGGCAGTAGTTTGATTGTGATTTCAACTTTTTCACTTCTAATTACTTAAATCCCTGTCTTTCCTTTACTTTTTAGATATGACTACCTAAAGGTTTGTGTATATTATTCTTTCAAAGAAACAACCTAATTTGTTGCTTCTGTGTTTTGTAGTTTCAATTTCATTCATTTTTGCTCTGACCTTTGTAATTTCCCTATTCACATTTTAATACTTTGTCAAATACTCTTTACCACTCACTTCTTTAGAACATTTGTGTGTGTGTGTGTGTGTGTGTGACACAGGGTCTCATTTTGTATTTCAGGCTGGCCCTGAGCCACTGTGTAGCCCAGGCAAGCCTCGAACTCAGCAAACCTCCAGCCTCTGCCTCCCACAGGCGTAAGCCACCATGCCCAGCCCTACATCTTTAATCAGATGCCATCAGATAAGTGATTGCATTCTCTCCCCCCACCCTTTTTTTTTTTTTGAGACAGGTTCTCGCTTTGTAGTTCAGGCTGGCTCTGACCTCACTATGTAGCCCAGGCAAACCTTGAACTCAGCAATCCTCCTGTCTCTGCCTCCTGAGTTCTGGGATTACAGCCATGAGCCACCACACCCAGCACTGTGGTATGTGGTATGTGGATTGCTGGTGGGCATGAGACTCCATGCCCAGCATTGTATGTGGTTACCGGGGATCAAACTCAGGACCTTGCGCTTGCGAGGCATGCGCCAGAACCTCTGAGCTAACCCTCTGGTCATTTTTTTTTTTCAAACTAACACTTTGGTTCAACCGAAGTTCCCTAACTTTCCCTTACCAGGACTTCCCTTATCAGAAAGACTTCAACAAGGCCATCTACAGAACCAGTAGCAGAGCAATGTTCATCCACAGCCACCTTCCCTGCACCACCTGGTGGGGCCCATATTGGCTTCTCTGTCCTGCTGGGACCTTCCACTTTGCCCCTTTGGGTCCAGGAGAGATTAGGAGATACTGCAGACCTTGGAGTAGAAAATATGCTTTGGGTGGACTTTCCACAATCAACTCATTCCCCTTTCCCAGGCTGAGCGTCCATGGAAGTCCAAGCCCTCTCTCAGCTCTGCAGTAGTTGTCAGAGGACATAATGGATCTAATACACTTTCTCTGATCTCTCAGTAATGTCAGCTCTTGGCAATAAGGAACTATAGGCAAAACAAAAGAAAGACAGAAAGAGAGACAGAGACAGATGGAGAAAGAGAAAGAAAGAGAATAACTTACCTTTTATTTTCCTTCATAGCTCTTGGTAAAATCTCACATGTCATGTGTTTACTGTTATTATATATTTTGGCTCCTTCAATTAGAAAACAAGATCAATCACAGTGGCAATTTAAGCAGTGATGTTCATTGATGCAAACAGGCTTTAAGATAGATTTTGCACGTATCAAGCCCACTAATAAATGGTTGTTCAATAAATGAAAGAAAAATGAATTAAACTCATATCTACTTTCTCATCTCCTTTCATCCTCACTGCCCTTCATTTTTCTCTTTTTATTTAATTCAGATACTTTGATGTACATGCATGGTTGCATTCTTTCATTATATCTAGCTCAAAATAATCTTTCATGCTGCCTTTCCTTTATCCTTCACATCAAATCAGTTTTAATAATTTGTTAGTATTTCTTTTAAATACTTCAAAATAACTCCCACATCTTTCACATATTCTTTATTCTTACTGGCAATGTCCAATTATCTTGTTTTCAAATGTTTGATAAATAATCTCCCTGACATGTGACTTCTCTTCCTTTATCCTTCCTCCAGTGAATCATAGGTGTAAAAGTCATAATTACGCTTAAAAGAAAAGACATTTCCATGTTTTCTCTTTACAGATCAAGTTCAAACCTCTATTATGTCATTTCAGTTTCTTCAAAATTGTTCTAATTCTGTCATTCCACGCCTATATTTCACTGCTGTCTTAACTTCCAGACTAAGGATATTTTTGAATGACAGGTGTTTTCATATCCATACTCAGCTATTCTTTTCAGAAATTCATTGCTACAACTTCCCTTTCAGTGGCATTCTGATTTTTATTCTTCTGAACATAGCTTAAATATTGCCTCTTTTGTAATTCTTCCATAACCTCAAAACTTTTATTAATTACTTCTTCCTCTTGGCTCCCTTAAAATGATATTTATGCTTTTGGCATAATACTTATCCTGTAATATTGAAGTTTACTCCCTTTCTATCAGCTTCCTTTCTTGAGTGTACATTATAGTGATTGAGGTAGGGTATGGGTTTTGGCATTTGATCTTAGGTTCAAAATTAGCCCACAGCTCTCATTAATCATTTGACACTGGATAAATTATTCAAGTTTATTAGATTTTGGTTTATATATTTTTAATATGGGAATGTTAAGTTTTGTCTCAACTCTTACAAGAGGCAAACATGATAGTTTAAGTAGAAGTTCAACTATATTGCTTGCACTTGCTTTGCTCTAAAATGACTCCTACTGTTGGTTTCTTGAATGTAATTCGTTCATCTATTTACATGTTTTAAGTACATAGAGAAGGTTGAACACATAGTCAGAGATAATAAAATAGATCACCATAGATGTCTGATAGGACTCAAGTACTGCACATATCCAACTTGAACATCATTTAGTATTTATTGGCTGACTATGTTAGAGTAACTCATAGAACAATAACCGTAACAGTTCCATTTTGAATGTTGTATAATGGAGTACTCTGCCATAAAGAATGACAAGTTTGAGTCATTTATGTGCAAATGGACACACCTTGAGGAGATGCTAATAAGTTAAATAAGTAGGTCTCAGATATGTAAATACCATTATGAGAACCTGTAGATGTAAATGAGTTATAGAGTGAATGATGGATTTTGTGAAATAGGAAATGTTTAAAAAGAATGTGGTAGGAGAAAGTAATGAGGGGAAGAATAAATATGATTTGAAAAGAAAAATAAAGCACATGTATACAGGGGACGGGAGATTTTGGGGTTGGTAGGGATATGGATAAAAATGATAATTAAATCGTGTCATATACTGGTACAAATTCCCCAGTGTTGAGTGTGATTATGAGCTGTATCTAAAATGTACCAATAAATAATTACATTAAAAAATAGTTCCATTTTGGGCTGGAGATTTAGCTCAGTGATTCCTCTGCCTGCCTGGCAAGTGCAAGGTCCTGAGTTCGATCCCGGTAACCACATACAATGATATGATATTAGGCATGGGGACTCATGCCCACCAGCCATCAATACCACATACCACAGTGCCGGGCGTGGTGGCTCACTCCTGTCATCCCAGCACTCGGGAGGCAGAGACAGGAGGATTGCTGAGTTCGAGGCTTGCCTGGGCTTCATAGTGAGCTCAGGACCAGCCTGAACTACAAACCCTGTCTCAAGAAAAAAAAAAAAAAGTTCCATTTTAATAGAAAAGGCTATTGAATTATACTTGTTTTCTTAAATGTCTATTGTTTAGTGAAACATCCAGTGTGACTGCTCTCAGCTAGCTGTAGAAGTCTTCATTTTCAGATTTTGAGAGATAATTGAATAAGGGGTCACTGATATCTATCCTTGCATTTTGTAAAATGAGTGCCCATTTCAAAGTTGACTTAAATCTAACATTTGAAAACCAAGCCATCTTGAGCAGGCACTTTTGAAACAATTTTGTATGTATTTGTAAACGATGCTAGAATAAAATTTTTGTCTTATTTGAATGTGAAGAAAAATAGCTTCCAAAATCCTCCTTTTATTCCACCCCTCAGAACTGAACCACATCAGTATATTCTAATATTTGTTGAACAACTAAACTTTTGAACAACTAAAATCCACTGAATAAAGATCTCCACACTAAGTTAATATTTTCCAGCAACACACTTACTTTGATTTTTCTCTACAGTTTTGAAAAGCTATTTCTAAGCAGTCTTTTAATACTTTTTTTTCCATTCATCACCCAACTCAATTCAATTAGTTGAAAAAATACCTTTATATTTTGCTTTGAATCTTTACTTCACCTCCACAATTTAAGATGTATTTCTTAAATAGTATACAATAGGAATATTATAATAATTTCAGGACTTTTAAAAATTTTAGTTGTATTATTTTTCTTAAATATAGACAAAGGACTTTATTTTACTTTTTTATACAAAGTAGGTCTGATTTGTCTTCACATCATGAGATAGTGTATATTGCAGTTTAGTGCTACATCTTCTTATTTAAAACTCAGGTCTTCCTTTAATTCTTCCATTCGAACTCCCCGGAATTACTTTTTTTTAAAAAAAAAATTATATCTGTAAATGAAGTAGATGTCCTCCTGATAATTTTTATGTTCTGTAATACTGTGACTTACAAGAAAGACTAAGGAAATTACTAAAATGAGGAGAAATGAGATAGGAGAAAGTTAAAAGAAAGAAGGGATGATTCTCTTCTCTAGGAAAGATAAAACTAAGTTTAGTCTATATTAGCCTCTATATGTTAAAGGAGTTGAGCTGGTCAAACTAAATACAATTAGAGATCTTTAGTGTCCTCTAAGAACACAAGTCTTAAGTGCATAGTTTATATCATCACAACCTTGGGAGTCAAGGACTGAAAGGCCTTGACTGAAGGCCTAGACTGAAAGGCCAGCATAGTCTGCAGACAAATCACTTGACTTCTCCAAATGTTACTTAGGATCAACTAAATAATGTGCATAGCCTGGTAAAAAATGAAAATGTGAGTCCTCTTGTTTATATAATAAGAAAAATGTCATTAGAAAAATTTGATGACTTTCCTTTGTTTCATAGTATTTATATTGGCCTGGGGCTATGGTTTGTATATTGAATAGCTCCAAAAGGCCATATTTTAAAAGTTTGGTCTTTGTCCTATGTCACAATTTGGAAGTTGCAAACATTTTAGAAGGGCAGATCAAGTGAAGGAAGTTAAGTCATAGGAATGAGTGTTTGAAAGGGAGGTTGAGACAACAGCTTCTCTTTTTTATTTGCTTACTGGCCACAAGAAGGGATTAGACTTCTTGTGCCAGTCACTCCCCAGTGTGATGTACCACCACAGGACCACAGTGGAGTCAAGCATTCATTGATTGAAATCTCTAAAGCTATGTGCCAAAATAAACTTATTTGCATTAACTGATTTCAGATATTTTGTCCTAGCAACAGAAAACTGGCTGACACACCTGGTATGGCATGTTTTATTTGCTCTTCAAGTTTATCCTGCTTTGTGCATGAAAATACTTGCTGAATGAATGATACTCCATTCCCTCGTGGCTTCACCTTAGGAGTACTTGGTACAAATGTGACCCATGTTCTCCTCTAAGGATTACCAGGTTCCAACTTTCACAAGGTCCCTGGAAACCATGTATTTCCCTAGGCATTAACCCGGATTCGTATTAGGGCAACCCTTACATCACTGCAGCATCTGTGCTAAGTAGGCTTTTAAGGAAGTGCCACAACCTGGATAGATAGATATATTGAGGACATAATATTTGTAACATGGAGATCTCAGATGTGACCTTAGAAATCTCTAGTTTTATCTCTCAGTGAAACTTCAAATTTACTCAGACTTAAGTAATAGGATTCAAATAGAACGTAGGGTCATATGATTTTTAGCTCTCTGTTCTATTAGAGGGTGTCCCCTAGAGAACTTAAGATTGACCCCAATAACTTATTTTCAAATTATATGATTGCCTCTCTAGGTTCTCCATACTTTTGTAATTCTGGAGAAAAGGAAAGCAACAGCACTCGGATTTCTCACTCTCACTGTGCCTTATTTAAAACTGTCTTTATCAAAGCTGTTGGAGTCACGTGACACAGAAACTCTACAGTAGCTGGAGTGTCCCTGAGAAAGTTATAACTAAAAACTGGAACCAGAGATGTAAAAACTGGAAATAATGCTTCATTTCTATCAATTATTGTTACTGTCCATCATACTGCTCCTTCCCTATTTCTTTGTCTTCTAGGTATCTCAGTCCCTGTCATTGTATAAACTAACATTCATTACTTCTTCATGGATTTTACAGAAGATGAATGTTCTGATATATATTAACAGGCTTATCTGTCACCAAGCAATCAACAAAAGATAGCATCTTTTAATATTGTTTCCAATTCCTAGGAGAGAAAAACATAGCTTAGTTGAAAAATGTTCAACAGTTTTCCAACTGGCCATAGACGAATAAGATGAAGTTAAATCAACCATGCCTTAATGGTTCCACTTCTTTAGGTTAAGAGCTTCTTTTAGAACGATTCATGGGCTCTTCAAAATACCATAGAAATACCACATGGTATTCTTCTATGAAAATTCAATTTCTATTACATTATCTGAGACAACAAAAGATTTTAAGTCATTACTGTAAGATTAAAAAATCCAATAAAGGGCTGTAGATTTAGCTCAGTGGTTCCAGCGCCTGCCTCACAAGCTCAAGGTCCTGAGTTTGATCCCAGTAACCACATACAATGCTGGGCATGGTGACTCATGCCCACCAGCAATCAATACCGCATACCGCAGTGCTGGGCATGGTGACTCACGCCCACCAGCAATCAATACCAGATACCACAGTGCCAGGCATGGTGGCTCACGCCTGTAATCCCAGCACTTGGGAGGCAGAGGCAGGAAGATTGCTGAGTTCGAGGCTTGCCTGGGCTACATAGTGAGCTCAGGGCCAGCCTGAACTACAAAGCGAGACCCTCTCTCAAAAAAAAAAAATCCAATAAAGAATTCCAAAAATTATTTTTAAATAACTGAATAATATAAACATATATATGTAAGTTTTTGCTTAAAGCTTTTTGCTGTGAAAAATATTGGCATTCATGTATTTCTAATTGTATTCTCTGACATACCACTTATTTGTACATATATAAAATTATTATATTTATATAATCAAATTTTATGGCCTTCACATTATGTTCTATGAAACTAAGCTTATTCAGTGTGCACCTTTATTCATCGTTCATTCTGGAAATATGGATTCTAGTTTATTGTTAGCTGAATATGTTTGATGCTTAAATAGTATCTTTAAGGATTTATATTAAAATCTTAGTGCTCCATTTTATAGAAAAACCACATCTTCTTTCTCCAGCCTTCAGTTGATGGACATTTGTGTGGTTTCCAAGACTGAGCTGTTACGAACATAAGTGCACATATAGTGCTGTGATGTAAATCTTTGAATTCTTTCTTGTACTATCAGGAGTATTACTCTGCCATGTAGAGTGTTAAGTTTGAATCATTTATACTCAAATGGATGTACCTTCAGTACATACTCAGAAGTGTAATAAATAGGTCACATCTGTAACTATCTCTTTTCTCTGGTATGAGAAACTGAAAATGTAAATGTGCTCTAGAGTATATGGTAGATATTTTAAAATAGAAAATATTCAAAGGAAAATCAGGTGTAGGGGTAAGTAACAAGGGGAAGAAAAATATGATAGTAAAAAAAGGAAACAAAGCTTATATGTATAGGAGGTGGGTGGGTTAGAGTGGGTGGAGAAATGGGAAAAATGAGAATTAAATTGTGTCACATACTGGTACAAATTCTCAATATTGTGTGTGATCATGACATGTATATATAATGTACCAATAAAGATTCAAATTTTAAAATATAGTACTTCTGATATATAATTCAGACACTATTATGTCTGAAATGCATGTCGGCAAGTGGTAATATTCCTGTAACATAGACTATGTGTAGACTTTTCTACATTGTTTACTCTGTGGAATGCCAATAGTTGAAATTATTCTGTGGAGTGCCAAAAGTTGAAATCCAAAATCGATGTATCTGAATTTTCCCCTCTATTTTGGATGATTTTCTCTTTCATCCCAGGCTTACAAAATTGTTCTTTAATTTAATTCTTCAATTGTTCTCTAATTTAATTATTTAATTGTTCTTTAATTTAGGTGCAGTCCCTAAATCATTGTATGTATTCTCCTTTGCAAATAAACCTAGAACTTGGTGTAGTATTCTTTCACTTTGTGAAATTTCCTCAGTGATATATGCTGGTACCTTTTAGTCTTGGTCCTCTGACTTAACGATATGAAGGACCTTTATATTGTATCTTCATTATCATTCTTACCCATTAAGTTTTTTTCTCAATTGTTCTATTGTTTGGGCTACAATCATCTGAAAGCTTCACATCAGTAACAATTTTCAGTGTGACCTATTTCATTACTTGCTTATTTTAATTGATTTATTATTTCTTAAGAATGCCACTTTTTGCAGTTTATATTCTTATATCTGAAGCATCCTAATTTATCTGTTTCTATTGTTTTATGTATTTTAGCTTGTCTTTATTGTGTTATTTTTTTTAAAAAATAGATTTTTTTTAACAGGATGAAGGGATTTTGAGAAATTCCATAGCTTTAAGTTACTATTTTATACTACTTCAATTTGTTTATCTTTTGAATCCCATGTTTCCATCCTTTATTGTTGCAGTCTATTTACATAGTTACTATTCTCTCTCTTTTCGTATCATTTATGTTTGAGGAATTACATACAGAAACTGTGCTTATCATTAGGGATATTTCTTCATTGTATTTTCATTGTAATTGGGTTCTTTCCGCTTTTTTATTTTCTTGTTTAGAAACTGAACATGTGAACTAACTTTTGTAGTCTGAGGGAGTGAACAACTTGAGGGAAGGTTAATATTTGAAAAAATCCTGGTCGGATTATTCATGAAAGAGTCCAAGTGAGAGGAGATGGAGCACATTTTTACTGGGCTTTGCAGTTTTGACCAAGTGAGCTTTTGGGTATAAACAGTTGAGTGTGTGAATTAGAGTTACCTTCAGTATTCATATTATGTTATTCTACTGCATTCTTGTCTCCCTAAAAGCCCTTATCATTACTATTCTGCACGAAAAGAGAAAAAAAATAAGAATTTATACCCTCCCTACATTCATATCCGCTTATGTTTAGAACTGGAGATTGTATTGAAAATTATCAAACAGTTATTTCACTAGTAAATTTAACAGTGTGTGAGAGAAAGATTAATACAAAACATTTAATTTCTCTGAGTTTTTACTCATTATTTACTCTTTTGTCATAATTTATTCTTTTTCTTGTTTTTTTTTAAGTCAGTGTCATTGGGAACCATTTCCTTTCTTTTTCAGCATTGTTAATTTGTTTGTGTTTATTACTGAATGTCTTACATATATCATTTAGGTATAGGAATAAGAGAAGTGTGTCTTCAGTGCACTCTTTCTCAATTAGGCTTTCAGAAATACTAAGATGCAAGCTCTTGTATGACCTTTTACCTGATAATAAATGGGACATATAGAGTGTTTAGTTGAATATGTGTGCTTACAAAGCAAGCACAAGTGTTTAGTTAAGTAACTGGACCAGAATTATTGAACTTATATTTGATTAGATCAAAACTAAAATTTTGATCTGTATGTAGTTCTATGCCAATTATGAAATATATAAAATTATAATGAGAGTAAAGTAATTAAAATTTGCTTTACTGGTTACAGTATTTTAGAATATTAATGGACATAGGGTAGATCTGCATGGATGGATGATGAAGCCATTAAATAGAGAATATGAAGAGTTAAATTTTAATGTCTTGCTGTCTCTTATAGCAGATGGTAAATTTGGAAATGATAATTCAACTTCCTGGTTTTCAATTTCCTTTCCTACAGTAATAATAAGGATAATCATGATCATAATAATGAATTGTTATAATTAGATGACTTTCCATTTACTTGCACTAGACATTATATGACATATGTACTAAGAAGTGTAATGTTATCTCTAAAAATAACTATCTGATTTGAATAATATATCTATTTTTAAAATGAGGAGGACAGTTGTTCAGATCCACGGAGGACAAATTCTTTGAACTACTGGGCTATATTGTCTTCCTAAAGCAAGAAGTTTGGCTTGAATGGTCTACACAGTGTCTTCAAGTGTGGGGTTCTCTGACCCTATGGTTGATATGAGTAAATTACCATGCATTGGCACATCCTTCTTACAGTGTAGATTAAGAATGCCCCTGATATCCTCATGATATCATAGGCTACACCTTTGAAAGATTATTAAATTATGGGCACATTTTTGCTAACTTTCTCAGAGTCAATGTCTGCTCTGAACAGGCTAATCACCCAGGATATGAGCAGGAAGGATGTGTCTTCCTTACTGGTTCCTTCTTTCATTCACTCTGCTTCCTTTCTGCCATGCTGTGATTAGCTCTCCTCAGCTGTGCATCTCTGCCATGCAGTCCTGATTGCAGCTACCCAACTGTGGACTGAAATGTGAGCCAAAAATAATCTACTTCTCCTTTGTATTGCTGGTGCCAGGCATTTTAACTCAGCAAAGAGAAAATGACTGAGGCATCCCTCAAGTATAAGTACTAAAGTTATGGACTAGGTTTCTTAAAAATAAGTCCTATCAACTAGTTCATGCTTATATTGTATCCTTTATGCATACATAAATAGAACTTCCTGTCACAACATCGCAATCCAGATGTCATGACATTGAGCTAATTAACGGAGGTGCACACCCAAATTCATGTAGGAGTGCCACCACCCAGCAGCAGGTGCCTATAATAGCATCAGTGCAGGGCAGGAACATGGCATTGAGTGGTACAGAGAGCAGAGGAAAAGGGAGAAGATGTACTCACAGCGGGGTGCCCATGAAGGGAATATCAGAGCCTGAGAAGTGAAGCAAGGGATGCATTGTAGGGGGAAGTTAGATAATCCTGGAGTCTGGTGTTAAACCCAACAGAAAGAAAACAAAAATCTCCACAATGAAGGAAGTGTTCCATTGTGACTTGTCAGCTCCTGAATGATATGGGAATATTGCTCACACTGGAATATGGCTGTGCACAGAGTATCAGAGATCAAGCATGTTGAATAAGAGGGAGGGTGTTCCTTCTGCACAGAAAGAAGATCCTGAACATGACCAGAACTCTGGTCAAGTGAGGATGGAGAGAATGGCTCAGCAAGACCTGGCATAGGTGTAGGGTAAAATTAGCAATGGAAACAAGAACCTTCATGTGGAAAGTGTGGCAACAGTAGGTTATCCTGCTAAAAGAGAATGAATAAATACATAACTATACTGACAGTAATGGGATCCAACATTCTTATAATCTGATTAGGAACTTACAAACATGGACAGAGGAAACCTACAGTCAATCCGTTATAGATCACTGTATACACACACACACACACACACACACACACACACACACACCCTACAGGGAAGGCCTCAAAGCAACAATATAGCAGTAACAATGAGTACAGTGAGAATCTAGACTGAGTAAGGCAACAGATTTTGTTGGAAGCAGAGAAGTAGAAGATCCCAGAAGTCTTTCTTACATCAGCAAGTAATAGTTTCTGCTATCAGATACTTAGGTTCATATGCTCAAGTTTGTTCGCTCATCATTGACCAAAACAAAGGAAGCCAATTGTTTTGACAGAAAAAACGAAGAAAAGATTTATTTGATGGTATCTTAGGAGAGATGGAGAGTCTCATTTACCTCAACTCACCAACTCACATTGGTTCCTGCTGACTAACCAGTAATAGTCTAGGCATTATATGAATCATAGCAGGTTATATCTCATGTATCAACATCAGGAGTTGTGGGTTTATACTGAGAGATTACATTACACTGACAGAAATATATGAAAGAGAGTATTAAGTGTTCAGTGAGGAACTTTATGCTTACACTGTCTCTAAATCCCCAACAGGCTAGAAAAAACAAAGGACAGAAAAGAGAATCTTGACATAAAAAAAAAAAATCTGTGAGGCACCGTCTTAATACAATGATCAGTTACCTTTGGCAGTAATGAGACAAATATGAGTTGTGGGATGCCATGAACAGGGTGCCATATAAAGCATACAGCATCCTTGAATAGAAGAACAATGAAGCCATAGTTGCATTGATTCTCCCAGAAGAAGAGGGTGAGGCAGATGAGAGATCCAACAGTGGGTCAGAGTACTATGGTCAGCCTGGAGGAGCCTTTGTCATGGGGATTTTTTAAAAGCACCAATCTTCACTGGTTTCATTTTTTTTTTTTTTTGAGACAGGGTCTCGCTTTGTAGTTCAGGCTGGCCCTGAGCTCCCTATGGAGCCCAGGCAAGCCTCGAACTCAGCAATCCTCCTGTCTCTGCCTCCTGAGTGCTGGGATTACAGGCGTGAGCCACCACGCCTGGCACTGTGGTATGTGGCATCGATGGCTGGTGGACGTGAGTCTCCACACCCAGCATTGTATGTGGTTACCAGGGATCAAACTCAGGACCTTGCACTTGAGAGGCAGGCGCCAGAACCACTGAGCTAACCCTCCAGCCCTCATTATTATTTTTGAAATTCTTCATGGACTGACTTACTGCCTACACCCTTGATATACAGCTGTACCAGGGACCATACTAGCTTAGGTACCTAACTATTCATACAAGTCCAAATGTATTGAAACTTTACTAAATAACTGCCTTATAATTTCACAAATCAGAAAAAATATCAAGGAAAGACTAGGGAATTCTTCCAAATTGAAAGAGACAAGAGTAAAAAATAAAATATTAAACGATATTTGTCATTTTAAACTGCATCCCTTTGTTCTAAAAGATTTTACCAGGAAGAATCAGAAGATGAGATGAAGGGCTTAAATCCTAAGCATGAGTCAATGTTAATTTTTGGTACTGTTGGTTTCACTGAGATTGTGTACAAATATCTAGCTGCTTTGCAGGAAATAGAAACTATTTGGAGTTTAAAAAATCAATAACAAAATTTTTAAAAAATGTTCTCCATATCATTTTTGCAACATTTTCTTTGAGATTATTTCCAAATAAGAGACTATAAAAAATGTGTAGACTTGGTATTTACTAGACATGTACTCAAGGCAGGGGCAGGTTCTCACGTGGTGTTCTCTCTGTTTCCAGGAGAGGGCCGGTGGAGCCGGCCTGTTTTTACCCAGGAACCACAAGATGTCATTTTTCCTTTGGATTTATCACGATCTGAAATCATCCTGAATTGTGCTGCTAATGGTTACCCTTCACCCCATTATAGGTAAAATCCTATCTCTGGTCACCACTACGTTTTTTTTTTTCTTTGTCATTGATGAAAAATGTATACTACAAAGTGCTTAAAAACCATTCTAATTTAAGTGTAGAGCTCCAGGCATTTTACAGTGATGTACAACCACGTGTCTACTGCTCAGAGAGATGTGTATTTCCAATACACAAAATCACTTCTGTACTGCACTTTCTGACAATGATTACTCCCAGTTACCCCCTCTAGGTAATCACTGTCTCTCATACCTCCTTAGGTTTGCTGACATTTGTTCTTAAGATTGGTGCTATGCAGTATCATACAGAGATTAGAACTGAGAAAGTAATTAAAAAAGAGAGGAAGAAAGATTAAAGACAAAATTGCAGAAAATAGGAAGAAAGCCAGGCATAAAAGAAAAAGAAAGATTTGTATCCCCAGCTTGTTGCATTCTACACAATATCATCATTCATCTCTCAACCTGTATCGATTTGGGACTCATGCCTCAGTTGCCACATATGGAATGATGATTAAAATAGACTCTTAACAGAAGTTAAAGTAGAAATTTTATTTAATTGTACCAGTTATAAAATTCCATAACTTCATTGCTGATTCCCTTCACCCAAAACACACTAATTTTTTTAAAAATGCAGACAGACAAATACCTTCAAAAGCAGAAAAAGCATTTTTTTGTTATGCGAACACACACAGAGACACACACACCGTGTATGTGTGTGTGTTTGTGTGCTCTGACAGTAGGAAACCTGTCTGCCTAACATTTCCCATGTATTACCTGTCGAATAATAGGTAGGAAAGGTCAGAAATGGTTTCATTTTATTTATGCAGTTCCAGAAAAGGTTAAATCAGATCCATATTATGGGCAGGATTCATGCATTTAAAAATGCATCCCTGTAAAAATTATATTTGTGTAAATGATAAGGATATTTTATTGGTAAGAATTCTACATGCAATGCAAATAAAATTAATAAAAACACTATAGATATTAAAATGATTTCTGTAAAACTAGGTTTTAAAGCATTTTCCACAATTTTTTTTTTTTTTGAAATGGTCTCGCTTTGTAGTTCAGGCTGGTCCTGAGCTCACTATGGAGCCCAGGCAAGCCTGGAATTCAGCAATCCTCCTGCCTCTGCCTCCTGAGTGCTGGGATTATAGGCATGAGCCACCATGCCCGGCCACAATTCTTAATTTTTAAGAGTTTGATAACTACTTACAAAAAGCAACAATTTGACTCTGTTTTTTAGAAAACATGATAGTTGCTTTGAATTTTTAAGTTGCAGTAAAAGTACACTCTTGTGTGTGTGCATGTTTGTGTACCACTTCCATCTTAAAAGATAAAGGTATCTTTACATTGTCTTATATTTATATCACTAACTTCAGCATATTCTTATTTTCACACAAATGTTGAAGTCCTGTCTCTTCTCTAAATTTCCTCATCATCAGTTCCAGATTCTTGCATCTCAGCTGTTAGGAAAAAAATTATCTCACTGCCATTTGTGCACTCAATGCAAGTTTCATTTGTTTTCCTTAAGCAACCAGCTATCTTATTTCACATAAATACATAAAATCTTATTAACTTTTGTAGCATCTCTTAAATTGTAATTTCATTTTTTAAAGGAAGTTTTGTTGACCTTAGAAGCTGGCAAGGTTTGTTAGAGAGGGCAAAGAATATATGAATGAAAGAGCTTGTTGAAAATAAGATAAATAAATCATAGATATAAAATACTTATTTGCTTTTAATAGGTAAAAAGATATAAAATAGTTTTGGGGGGCTGGAGGTTTAGCTCAGTGGTTCTGGTGCCTGTTTAGCAAGCACAAGGTCTCTGCTTCAATCTCCAGTAACCACATACAACAGTACCAGGTGTGGGTGACTCAAGCCCACCAGCAATCAGTACCACATACCACAATGCTGGGCATGGTGGCTAACGCCTGTAATCCCAGCACTCGGGAGCCAGAGGCAGAAGGATTGCTGAGTTCAGGGCTTGTCTGGGCTACATAGTGATTTCAGGGCCAGCCTGAACTGTAAAGGGAAACCCTATGTCAAACAAACAAACAAACAAACAAAACAACAACAGCAACAAAAAAAACAGTATTTCTGAAAACATTTTGCTAATTAGGCATCTATAGCAAAATAAACAGAATGAAGATGGCTATAAATTCTAATGTTCAATGGTTTATATTTCTAAGATATTTGTAAGCTTACGTATTGAAGATTAATCATAACTTCTTATTCCTTATTTTGGTAACATGTCTTAGCTCATCTAGCTCATCTTTAGTGCTATATTAAATACTCTTGCTTTTTGGAAAGAATGTGAAGAATGAATTAAAACTAATGCGTACATGTCAGACTCAGACCCTTTTTCACTGATAATAAAAAAAAGAACAGAGTGTCAGATAATATGCTTTAGTAACAAGATGTGAAATTTTAGTTTAATATTATTATAGGCAGCTAAGTTAGATAGAAATCAATATACAATCAGAGGGACTAGAGCCACAAGGAAGTCAGAACAAGTGAAAAGACACAAGATTGTGGCTAAAGGTAAATCTGAGGAGCCAGACATCAGGATCAGAACACAATCACAGGGCCTGCAGGCCTCCTGGAGATGAGCAGCAACCTGTTTAGTTAGCAACACCTGGTCCAGCTGGCCAGAAAGGTCTCCAGAGATAGGTGCTGACCAGAATATCAAGACCTATGCACCCTCCCTTCCCAAATGCCATTGTTCTCTTCATGAGCCCTTGCTAAGTGATTCATTTCCCTGTTGGGTCGATATTTGCTAAGTGGCCCTATTGCAATCCTATAAATCAACTATAGTCTCACCTAGATTATACCTACTTTGTGACTTTTCTTTATTAAATTACTCCTGATAAAGGGCCTCAGTGGCCACCCACTCCAGACCCTTTCTGAAATCCAAGATTTCTTGTTTGAATAAAACTCTCCTTGTCTGGAGATTTAGCTCAGTGGTTCCGGCACCTGCCTCTCAAGGGCAAGGTCCTGAGTTCGATCCCCAGTAACCACATACAATGCTGGGCGTGGTGACTCATGCCCACTAGCAATCAGCACCACATACCACAGTGCTGGGCGTGATGGCTCACGCCTGTAATCCCAGCACTCGGGAGGCAGAGACAGGCAGGAGGATTGCTGAGTTGGAGGCTTGCCTGGGCTACATAGTGAGCTCAGAGCTAGCCTGAACTACAAAGCAAGACCCTGTCTCAAAAAAAAAAAAAAAAAAAAAAAAAAAAAAGCTCTCCTAACTTCTTCCTGTGATTTTATACTTTATTCCTTGATGTTGTAGAGATGAAATCAGCATTTTTGATATCTAACCAGTCAGAAGTTATAGTTCTCCTTTATCATTGTGCCCTTTTTAATTTACATTTTATTTTAAAATCTTATCCATAACCCTGTTTACCTTGAGTGAAAATGATGCAAACTAAAGTGAAAAATGTTTATGCTTACAAATTCTAGCACTATTTGAAGATTTTATGATATGATGTAAGACAGTACAAAAAAGCATATCATTTAGAACTAAGAATTAATATTTTACTCAAAACTGTATTTTTCCATGTATAACCTTGAAGCTGAATTTCTCTCTCTCGACATGAGGTTCTTATCCATTATGTATGTTTCTCTACATAACATTTTTAAAAAACAAAATCCATGTGAAATATATGTTGAAAAATATTGAAATAGGATTTTGGTAGCAAATTTTAATTCTTCCACTAGTTCTATTTTTCTTTATTTTATTTTGAATCTTTATTGGTACATTATTTATACACACCATGATCACACTCAATGTTGAGAATTTGTACCAGTGTATGACATGATTTAATTCTCGTTTTTCCCATATCTTTACCCACCCTACAACTCCCACCCCCTATATACATAAGCTTTGTTTCCTTTTTAAAATTACATCACATTTTTCTTCCCCCTTATTACAACACCCCATTTCCCTTTGAATATTTTCTATTTTGCAATATCTATCATATATTTTAGAACCCATTTACAACTTCAATTTCTCACACCAGACAAAAGATACAATATTTCTACATCTGTGAACTACTTATTTCACTTATGCTTATGCCATGAAGGCACGTCTATTTGAGTATAAATGACTCAAATTTATCATTCTATATGACAGAGTAATACTCCATTTTATAGAAAAACCACATCTTCTTTATCCAGGCTAGAGCTGATGGGCATTTGGGTTGTTTCCAAGATTTAGCTATCACAGATATCTAGGAATCAGTCTAACAAAGGAGGTGTAAGAACTCTACTCTGAAAACTACAACACTCTGAAAAAGGAGATTGAAAAGGATATCAGAAGGTAGAAAGACATCCCTTGTTCCTGGTTGGGAAGAACTAATACTTTCAAAATTGCTATACTTCCACAACTATTGTATAGATTCAATGCAACACTGATTGAAATCCCAACAGTATATTTCAAAGATCTAGAGAAAATAATCCAAAAATTCATCGGGAACCACAACAGATCTAGATTAGCAAAAACAATTCTGGGCAACAAGGACAGGGTAGGGGATATCACTATCCCTAATTTGAAACTATACTACAAAGCCACTGTGATAAAAACAGTATGGTACTGGCAAAGTACCAGACCTAAGGACGAATGGAATAGATTACAAGACCCAGAATCAACTTCAGATACACTGTATCAACTCATCTTTGACAAAGGAGCCAAAGATCCTCAGTGGAGGAAAGATAGCCTCTTTCATAAATGGCACTGGAAAAACAGGGCTTTAAACTGCCAGGGACTAAAGCTAGATCCATCTCTTTCACTATGCACTAAACTAAGATTAAAGTGGATTAGAGACTTAAATATTAAAAGAGAAACACTAACCCTTCTGCAAAAGAAGTTAGGTAGAACTCTTGAAGATATTAGATTAGGGAAAGACTTTATGAACAAAGTCTCTATAGCATGAGAACTAGCAAAATAAAGTCAGTAAATGAGATCTTATCCTATTAAAAGCTTCTACACAGCAAAAGAAACCACCAACAAAGTGAAAAGACAACCAAAAAATTGGGAAAAAGTTTTTGCCAAGAGTTTCTCAGATAAAGGGCTACTACCTAGAATATACAAAAAGCTTAAAAATATCAACCCCCCCCAAATTTAAAGACCCAATTTAAAAATGGGCATTTAAAAATGGGTATCTGAAATGAACAGACATTTTTCAGAAAAAGAAGTAAAAGCAGCTAAGAAGCTGGGCTGGAAATTTTAGCTTAGTGGTTCCGGCGCCTGCCTCCCAAGTGCAAGGTCCTGAGTTTGATCCCCGGTAACCACGTATAATGCTGGGCATGGTGACTCACACCCACCAGCAATCAATACCACATACCACAGTGCCGGGCGTGGTGGCTCATGCCTGTAATCCCAGCACTCGAGAGGCAGAGACAGGAGGATTGCTGAGTTCATGGCGGCTTGCCTGGGCTCCATAGGGAGCTCAGGGCCAGCCTGAACTACAAAGCGAGACCCTGTCTCAAAAAAAAAAAAAAAAAAAAAAAAAAAAAGTTAGTCTAAAATCATTATTTAAAGAAATAAATTTCTTCTAGCGTTTGAGTAATAATCTTTCCTGTTGCCAATTGGCCATTCTTATTTTTTAACTTGTCTTAATCTCATGGAATAAAACAGGAAGCATATAATTTTTTTTTTGAGACAGGGACTTGCTTTATAATTCAGGCTGGCCCTGAAATCACTATGTAGCTCAGGCAAGCCTCGCACTCAGCAATTCTCCTGTCTCTGCCTCCCGAGTGCTGGGATTACAGGCGTGAGCCACCATGCCCAGCACTGTAGTATGTGGTATTGAGTGCTGGTGGGCATGAGTCACCATGCCCAGCATTGTATGTGGTTACTGGGATCGAACTCAGGACCTTGCACTTGGGAGGCAGGCGCCGGAACCACTGAGCTAAATCTCTGGCCCAGGAAGCATATAATTTTGCAAGTTTAACTGATGGAAGTAACTTCTTGAGAAATCATACTTGATTTGCTTCCAAGAATACTCAGCACAAGAGTGTCAGAGCTAGTATAAAGATTTCTTCTGCATAAAAAGTCACACATTTACTCTGTGATATAATCACCAACAGAGATTTCAGATTTAGGTCTGAGTTTTCCTTCAGAGTTATGAGTTGAACTCAGAAAGGGACTCTTCTAATTAGTGCTTAACTAGTACTAAATTTTCCTAGTACACACAAGCATGCAAACACACAAAACTGCACTAGGTAACACACATCATTTAATCATTAACACACAGCTTAACTACATAATAGTAAAGGATGTTCTCCAACAAAAGGTCAAGATTTTAGTTTAAATCCATCATGTTTTCTGGAATTAATATATTAATTAATATGCTTAAAATAATTACTTAAAACACATTTCCTACTTTCCATCAGAGGAAAATCCTTCTGTGTGTGCAACACTATCAGTAACACATGTATGAAAATCACTTGAATTCATTAATACCATATCTCAATTGATTTAAACATATTAATTAGGACAAAGAGTTGAACCTTTGATCTATATGCACCGTTTAATAATCATTGTACCGTAGTGATTAGGATGATTACTGGGATACTATGAAAAATTCATTTGCTGCAACTAAGCCAACAACTTTGAATTTGTGTTGAAAAACAATTACTGGGCTTAATTAGGAGCATGTAAGGATGACAGCAGTTATTTCAGTGATTGATTCCAAAATTAAAGAGAGCTGGCAAACTAAGTATGGTATATCCTTTGCTTAGGAAATGGTAGGGATCATGGAAATCCAAAGAACATACCCTGCAAGCAAATTATGAAAGACAGTATTACATCTCTGGCAAAGAGAATATTGGCTTCTTTATCTACACTTGATCTTAGCCAAAAGGCCGAGAAGCGATTGGCTTCTTTATCTAGAGAAGGAAATGTTTTTTAAAAAATTTTTCTTATGCTAATATTGAGAACAAGTCTGAACAAATTTCTATAGAAAAAATAGCAGAAAATCCAGGCCATTGCAAGTATTCATTGCTCTGATCTTTTGATTTCATTTTATTAAAAAAAAAAGCTGAAATACAAGGAAGTGGCCAAATAATTGAAAAGTGACAGGATTTCTTCAGGACATGTGATTAATTTCATATTTGATCTAACACTTAACTTTAATAGGGTAGAGAATTACTTGGCTTCAAATTCATTTGCTACTTTGATTGATATTTGTCAGATTTTCTTCATAGAATGTTTCAAGATGTTCCTAAAATATCAGTGGCATAAGAAATAATTCTATAAAATATCAAAGCTAGTGTGGAAATATGAAGTTTTATGTTCATTTTGGCATTTGTTTTTGAAGGTTCCCATCTCATGTAAAAGTTGTATTAAACACATCTCAATGTTCTCTTACTCATCTACATTTTCCAGGTAAAAATTTCAAGCATGAACCTAGAAATGAGTGGGAAGATATGTGTCCACTACCTCAACTGGTTGTCATCATTCACTATTTGTAAATGTCTCAGTCCTAAATGCTTTGTGTGACTAAACACAACCTGTACCTTAGGGATGTCTCACTAAATATGCCATCTTCATATATCAAAGTATTTGGAAATTTTGCTTAGATTTTGAGTGCAAGTTAGGGGAAATGAATAAATTAAAATGATGACTTGTTATTCAGTCTTTTAAAAATGGAATTCTTAAAAGTATATTTCTTTGAATATAAATATTATTCCTGTGCACTTCATCTGGTAAATTCAGGTACTAAAAGATTGTTGACTAAGAGCTAAGCCTCAAGACTTTTTCTTTCTGAAGTGAAAACTTCTCAAGCTGGATTTGTTTTGCTAACATAATTTTAGATTGGCATTTCTAAGTACCATTGACAAATTTTCAACCTGATTATTTTACCATGTAACAGAGTAACAGAAACAATAGTGTTCTCAAGTAGTCAGGTTATTATTGTTTTATTGTCAGACTCAAACTGGCACGGTAAAATCTTTTCTGGCATTCTCTGTGCCATTTATAATATAACCTTCTTGGATTTCTACCTATACATCATTTTTGACATTCAATTTTGAAGCATCAGTTGTGAAAGTTCAGGGATGGTCTGCAATATTTGAAAAGACTTAGAAGGAATAGGTTGGCCAGCATTATACCTGATTTACTAATTTTTATTTTTATTTTAAGGGGTGTGTTGCATTTCTGAGAACACTCATTTGAGTGAGTGTTTATCATTTTTAAAGAATACAAGAGCTTTCCAGTGACCTAGTTATTGGCATCACAGTTAATTCGATGGTAACTAGTGGGATCACTACCATTAAGAAGCATATTTTTTCTAATTCTGTGTTTGCAGAAATTAAAAGTGAATGTTGTTTAAGATAAATAGCATTTGTGTAACAAGTGTAATGTGATGTTTTTCCCTTAAAGGTGGAAACACAATGGCACCAATATTGATTTTACCAGGAATTATCACTACAAATTGGACGGAGGCAGATTGGCTATTAGTAGCCCCCGTATAGATCAAGATATCGGCACCTACCAGTGTCTTGCTACCAATCTTCTGGGGACAATTCTGAGTCGGAAGGCAAAGCTCCAGTTTGCATGTGAGTTTGGAGAGTCTAGAGGAATCTGGCCTCTCTTTGTCTCCTAAAATATAAGAGTATTATACATATTAGGAATAAATTCTATCACTGCCAGTCATCCACTCTTTGAGAGCAAATAGGAATATGTTTGCAAAAATTTGTGTCAGTGTGCATTTTGTGAAGCTAGACTTATGGGGTTAAGAGAAATGAGTTTCAAAAAAAGTAAAAGAAAATAAAATATTAGTGTTATTATAGTTTGTGGATTTTTTGGTCACACCTCTAGAAGTTTCAGGCATATTTTAAGATTAATGTGTATTGCATAATCTTATTGTCTTTTATCAACTTTTTGTTTTGTATTGGACGTTGACATGCAGAAGGAGAGAAGAAATAACAGAGGGCAGAGATGTCATTTGGGGGAGGCAAGTGTTCTTTCAGGAAAAGTGATCACACACCCACAGTGTGATGTAGGTGGAAATAAAGTGGTTGCCAAAGGCAGGCTTTATATTAACTGTAACAATGTCCAGCTGGATCACATAAATGTCATCCAAGTAATTACCTTGGTGACATTTGGGGACATTAGCAGATGAACAATAGACATATTGCTTCTTATATCCTTTATATATAGTGTTTCTAGGGACTAAAATGTTTCACATTGGATTCAGTGAAAACTCGTTTGAAACTAATTATATCTGTTGCTGTGGAAGGCTTGCATTCTCTCTGATCCCTGTACTTTAGAGGTTATATAAGGGAGCCATTATGTTAGCTGCCATTCATTGCCAGCTCAGTAAAATATCTATGTTATCAGTTATAATAAAAGACAAATGCTTTTAAATTTTCTTAATGAATATGTGCCCAAGCCTATCCTACAGACTACTTCAGTCATCAGCAGATACATGAATTAATAATTGGGTCTGTTTCTCATTGCAAATCTTTTGCTCTAACAATTATTCTATACCAGAGATTCCATGTTGTATGAACAGTTCTACCTGAGTACAGTAAACATCTTGGGGAAAGTATTGCTAGCTAGCTAGCTAGCTGGCCAGATAGATAGATAGACAGACAGATAGATGGAGATGCATTGATAAATACATACACATACATATACATATATATATGGACAAAATATATATGTATATATATGGGCAAATACATACACACATTCATTTTTATATCTTAATGCATTTATATCTGTGCATATAAAAAGCATATTTATGAAAACAAACAGAATATGGATGGACAAAGGCTAGTGGAAACTTTAAGACCTAAGATTCAGAAGATAATCATGACAACTCTTTTCCATCTTTTAGCTAAAAGTATTTCTTTGGAAAAATAATAGGGAGAAAAATAACATAGATACTTATGTTATAGGAAGAAATTCCAGGAATTTGAGTGATTCTGTCACAATAATTACTTATTTCTTTTCCTTGGAAAGCAGATGTGTGTAGATGATACATATGATTTGAATCAAATTTTATAACAATGTTTGATTTTCTGTAAAGGAGATTCCAGACAGCATACTGTATTTATCTGCTCTACCTCTGAGTTTCTCTAGAGTTATGAATTCTATCTACTTTCTAAAATCAACTGAATACCTATAACTAAAGTTTTATTAGGTCAGAACTTTCTTCTTAATTCACATTCTTTAATAATAATACTAATTCTTTACATTATTTTAACTTCTTTTTCTGCTTTAAAAAATACATGCAACTAGAAGTTTGCCTGTATCTTCTTTTTGCTAAAAAAAAGAGGAAAAATTAAATTAAGAAGAAATTAAATGCCTCCACTTGGATGAAGGAGACAAATTAATTTTCATGTCATTGCTGACTTTTCTGTCTGTTCATAGTATTATTTTTTCTGCTTTTTTGGTGCTAAAAGTGCATGACTATTATCCTTAAAAACATTTCCAGTACCATTCATGTAGAAGGTAAAAATAGTGTATGTTCATTAAATGGTCTTTCTTCCATAAAATTAAAAAAAAATCTTAGTCTCTAATCCTCACATTTGAAAAACCAAAAGGCAGAACGACCATGACTGTGTGTTCTGTGTGGTACCCACAGGTGTGTCAAGTATCAGGTGTTTCCTTTTGCATCCCAAGCAAGAAGTACAAGCATGTTAGCACAGGAAAACTGGAGCCTGCATTATTGCCTGCAAACAACAGAAAGTTCCTAAAGTGCATGAAATGAACTGTCTTCCTCATTTTAATTTTTCATCACTTCCTTCATAAATTTTTAATTGTTGTTTTGCTGAAAAGGTCTTTTATGGAATACCAGTGATGACTCAGTGCTGAAATTATGGATATATGGATACATATGAGTTCAGTTTTAAATCTGTCACATATTTAGCAGAATGAAACTAGGCCACTTCTCAACAACATTCAGATTCTGTTATGAAATTGCTAGAACAACAATTGCACCAGGAACTGCCACATAGTACAATGATACAGATGAACTGAGACGATGATAGATTTGTCATCTGAATGATGATGAACTAAGATGATAGTGAAGTTCCTGATTCATGTAGATGATGGGAAAATGACACCTCTAATTCTGTTTTTTTTTTTTTTTTTTTTTTTTTTGAGACAGGGTCTCACTTTGTAGTTCAGGCTGGCCCTCACTCAGCTCACTATGTAGCCCAGGCAAGCCTCGAACTCAGCCATCCTCTTGTCTCTGCCTCCCGAGTGCTGGGATTATAGGCGTGAGCCACCATACCCGGCACTGTGGTATGTGGTATTGATTGCTGGTGGGGGTGAGTCACCATGCCCCACATTGTATGTGGTTACCGGGATCGAACTCAGAGCCTTGCGCTTGTGAGGCAGGCTCTGGAACCACTGAGCTAAATCTCCAGCCCTATACCTCTAATTCTTCTAAACATTTTATGCATGTGAATTCTTGCCTTGGGCTCTGATTGTAAAGAACCAAAGGTAAGACAGACAGGAAACTTTCAATAGGAGGTACTTGCTGTACTCACTTATAGAAAAATTGGGCCCAGAAATTTTCCTTATACCAATGTATAAGAGCAAAGCTACAAAGCATCAACATGAAAATATTCCAGCTCTTCTGTTTCTCTTTTGTTGGCAGTTTATTATAGAGTTTACTTTGACCTTGACAATTATTCCATTTATAAGCAGTTATTCAGAACTCCCTTTGCCATAGGAGAATCTCTGCAGGTGGACACCTCAAGGTTATTGATCACTTTTGTTTGTGACTTTTATCCTGGTGCTCAGCAACCCAAAAGCACACTCTGAGTTGATTTTAGACACAGCCTCTTCATGAATCATCTCACCATGCATGAAACCATCCTGAAATGTGATCTATGTAACAAAAAATTGTTCTATTACAAAATATCTTCTTAAATAGAGTCTGTCTTTAACCATCTAGGTAACCTAGACATGTCATTTGCCTCTCTGGACATTTTGCAGATATATATATAGATATATATATCTATATATATCTATATATATATATAGATATATATATCTATATATATATATATATATATATATATTTTTTTTTTTTTGCTTTTTGGAGACAGGGTCTTGCTTTTGTAGTTCAGGCTGGCCCTGAGCTCACTATGGTGCCCAGGCAAGCCGCCGCGAACTAAGCAATCCTCCTGTCTCTGCCTCCCGAGTGCTGGGATTACAGGCGTGAGCCACCACGCCCAGCATTATATGTGGTAACCGGGGATTGAACTCAGGTCCTTACGCTTGCGAGGCAGGCGCCGGAACCACTGAGCTAACCCTCCGGCCCGCAGATATATTTTGAATTATTTGGTTTCAGCTTTTCATCATGTTATTCTATGTTTCCAAATACTCAGGTCAGTTCTAATTTAAATGTCTCTCCTTCCTGGACCCAAATTCAAACCTAAAGTTCATTTGATATCCAGTTGGCTTACTACCAAAGGCTTTAGTTAGCACCTTGGCATTCTTGAGTGATAAAACCCATTTGACTTTTCAAATCTCTTGTACCTGCGTGAATTATTTTTATTTTTAAGAACTTTGGTGGTAAATGTTGAATCTAGATTTCTTCCTTTCCTGTGTATGTTAATGGATTACTCTGTACCTCTGTGAGAAAACATTGCATCTGTCATTGCTGTTCAAAATGTCATCCTTGAGAAAATAAGAGAGATGTCTTAAACTTCTAATTTCACTAAGCTACATTTTTTTAAAATCTCATAGAACTCTACAATAAAATAATAAAAATGTGGTATAACACCTATTCTTAAATAAGATATTTTGACCCTGTACTACTTAATATTTAATTAGAGAGACCATTTTAAATAAGTTTGTTCCACTATTGTGGAAGGAAAGGCATCTAGACAGGTACCCTAACTAAGTAGTTATTTATTCATCCATTAAGCACTCAAGTATACTTAATTTGTAAGTACCAAGCACCATGCTAGGTCCTGAAGATTAAATGACAAATAAGAAACAGCTACTTTCTGTGTTCACAGAATGGACAGGTGAAACCCTAAGTCTGAACAACAAAATTTAAAAGTCAGAGAGAGAGAGAGAGAGAGAGAGAGAGAGAGAGAGAGAGAGAGAGAAACATCCAGCACTTACATAGAACATTATGGCAGGAGAATTATGTCAGGCATTGTTCTAAACTCTTTCTGTAATTAACCTAATTGATCCTCGTAATGATGCTCTGAGATGATCAAAATTTCCGTTTTCAGATGAGCAGCCTGAAGCATGGAAGAATGAATTCACTTAGGTGGCGGAAATCAACAAATAGTGCCAAAGTCATTATTCAAATCATAGTCCTTGGTTCCTCCGCCCCTTCCAGTGCCTTACAAATAAGCATCAGGTTTTGCTCATAAAGTCTCTGCCTAAGCCAGTGTCTCCAAGAGTTCTACCTAACCTGTTTTGCTGCAGGTTTATCATTTCTGTTTTAATGTTTAAGTCTTTAATCCATTGTGATTTTAGTTTAATACATGGTGAAAGAGATAGGTCTAGCTTTAGTTTCTGGCAGATTAAAGCCCACTTTTTCCAGCACCATTGTTAAAGAGGTTGTCTTTCCCCCATTGAGGATACGAAAATGAGTTCTAGAATGCATGATAGATTTTGTGAAATAGGAAATATTCAAACGGAATGTAGGAGGGGAAAGAATAAATATGATTTAGAAAGAAAAAGAAATAACATGTATATGGGGGTGGGCAGTTGTGGCTGGATACAGATATGGGTAAAAATGAGAATTAACTTGTGTCATATACTGGCACAAATTCCACAGTGTTGAGTGTGATTGTGAGCTGAATATAAAATGTACTGATAAGGAATTTAATTAAAAAAAAACAAAGACAAGCAGCAGGTAGCTGGAGTGAGGGAACATGCCCTTGAGCCTAGCACTCTGGAAGACTGAGACAGCTGGATCCCAAAGTAGAGCCCAACCTAGTGACTTAGTAAGAGCCTATCTCAAAATAAAATATTACCCCCTCCCCCCAAAAAGCCAGGCATGATGGCTCATGCCTGTTATCCCAGCACTCAGGAGGCAGAGGCATGAAGATTGCTGATTTTGAGGCTTACCTGAGCTACATAGTGAACTCAGGCCCAACCTGAACTACAAACTGAGACCTTGTCTCAAAAAATAAAAATAAAAATAAAAAATTAACACAGAGCTACTGACGAAGCTCAGTGCAAAGGACCTGAGTTCATTCCCCAGTACTGGAAAAAGCCCAAAAAACAAAACAAAACAAAACAAAACAACAACAACAAAAAACTAGTCATCATGTGAAGTAAGAGATGTGAATTTAACTTTAACAGACCTGAGTGAGAAATAGTTTTAAGTTTGTCTGGCCTGGAGGACAAAGTCTTCCAAAGAAAAATAATGTGACTTGAACCCTGAAACATTAGTTTGTCTACTAGATTCAGAAATGAGATAGAAAAAAAAGCACTGTGATTAAACAGGCATCAAAGGAAATTCGGATATGTGAAGAAGCCTCTATTATTGAGGTAAGAAAAGGCCAGGAGGTCAGGGAACAATTAGGCAGGATGACAGGAGAGCACAGGTTGACTGTGCAGAAAGACTGGTGATTAGGGCTGAGGATGAAAACTAGTTTGGATCCATTAGTCTCAGGCTCTTTATATTCAAGTTTCAATCTATAAATAGTGAAATAATTGAGTGATAGGGTGAGATCCTAAAGGAAACAGTTTATAAAAATCACCAGAATTTAACACTTTTAGATATGTTCCAGGTATTGAGGTTATTTACAAATGTAACTCTAAATATCACACAGGTTTTCCTTAGAAGTGTTATTCTGATACATTGATGATATTATTGTATTGTGAAAATAAGAGTACTCCTATTTCAGAGTGTTTTGCATCTCAGGTCTTTGAAGCAGTTATGTGAGGGAGCAGAAGAACGCTTACAACCCCTCCCAGAGTTGACTTTCAGTGGCTCAAGGTTAAAATTCGATAATAAAACATTTGAGAAGGCTATAAGCATGCAGACATTTACAATCATTGTAAATTTTGTCCTTATGAATGCAGTAGGTCATATATCTGGCATGTGTTCACATTTAATCTAAACTTGTGAGCTAGTCTGAATTGTATTTTACATATGTAGAAATCCAGTGTGAGAGAACCATGTTTCTCACTCAAGATCAACCAACCTTCAGGAGACTGCATTTCTCACACGTCCATCTCAAACTTTTTAAAATAAATATTTTTTAAGTGGAGGAAGTAAAGCAGAGTTCTCATGAATTGCCAGTCATAGTCCTATATAACAAAAAGGTAGAAGTTTCATGTCAATACCTTTGACTCCTTTCAGAGGAATTCCGAAGACATTTGGAAATTGGAACTGAGATATATTTTTATTTTCTTTTGGGGGTGATGTCTTTACAAACAGGGGTGGGGAACTCTTCACTTTCACATGTAAATTTGAAAAGCTTTTGGAAACTAACTCCAAATGTCATTGAAATTTTCTTGTATATGTGAAGTACAAAGAAATTTCTGCATAATCCTGATGATGCAGTGATAAAATACATTTATACCTGGAAAATAAATTAAACCCAGTGGAAGGAGTTCTGAAAATTACACTTAAAATGCATTTTGAAATGATAAACCTCTGAAAATTGTGAAGTATACATTAAGTGGGTAATAGATGTCTAATTATGAGTAAAATGCTAAATGCCTTTTAACCTTTTTCATACATCTGAGAAGAACTAAACAAGTGAGAAAATACTTTATAATTACTTAGATAAGAGAAAGTTGAAAAATTAGTATCTGTGTATCATTATCATATTGAAATAGTACTAAATGATATTATAATGCATTTACTATTCTGAGCATCTTAATGAAATAATAGCAATAATTGCTAGTTCATATCATAGCCAAGAGAAACTGTTGTCTTTGGTTTTAAAAATAATTCATGTGCTAAACAACTGGGCTGTGAAATGCTGCATGTTTAAATCACTATTATATATTTAAAAGTCAATAGGGAAGAATATTCTCCAGTATTAGTTTCCTCTTCCTTTCATATCATCACTGCTAAAAGTCTTATTTCTATATTTTATCAAAATATGCTTTTCTCAATTTCAGGCCTTCTCCCAGTATCCTCTTTTACATATGTTCAGCAGGACCTAATCTTTTTGCTCCATTTGAATAAAATTGCACATTGAAGCTGCACAGACTGAGTCATAGCGGGGGATAGTATTATAATGTAAGGAATTTGTCTTATCAAAATGGAGAATTTATAATTTGCAAGACTGAAAATGTAATACACTTGATTACTGTTATTCTATTTGACAAATGGTTTTGAAGAAGTTACATATCAATTTTGCTTTTACAATTAAAATTGCATTCAAATTACAGCTAAATTCTTAGTTGTTGTAAACAGCTAGATAAAACATTTTCTGGCATTTGTTTTGATTATATATCCAAATTAATCAAAAAGTGAATTAGATTCAAGTGTTTAAAAAAACAAGTGCAAATAATAAAAAGTTTTGGTAGAAATTCCCATTATGTTTTAAATCATCCATTTATACCTACTTCATTCAAGTATATCACACACCAAAAAGTACAGAAAACATACATTACTAAACCAAACCCTGGAACAGAATATTTCTAACATATCAGAAGGCCCTCTCTTTATGATTCCTAAGATACCACTGCTGTTCCCTACTTCTCAAAGATGACTTATTTGGCATGTAAATTTATAGTGATTATGACTGTGAATTTTTATATTAATTAAAATCCTACAAGATAGAGTTCTTATAGTCTGGCTGTTTAGATAATTTCATGGTATTCATCATGGTCTGTTAGATAGCTATGTTTTACTCCTTGTCATTGCTGTGTAATACTTTAGTATATGAAGATGCTCTACAGTAGCTGATACAATTCCTACTTCTATTAGAAATTTGAGCCGGGTGTGGTGGCTCACACCTGTAATCCCAGCACTCAGGAGGCAGAGGCAGGAGAATTGCTGAGTTTGAGGCTTGCCTGGACTGCATAGTGAGCTCAGGGCCAGCCTGAACTACTAAGTGAGACCCTGTCTCAAAAAAAAAAAAAAATTTGAGTTATTTCTAGAGGCAAAGAAGATGTTATTTTCTATGAATGTTCTTATGCATACATTTAGCATATCAGTTGGTAAAGATTACACATACAGGGGTCTGGAGATTTGGCTCAGTGGTTCTAGTGCCTGTCTTGCAAGCCCAAGGTCCGTGGTTCGATCACTGGTAACCACATACAGCAATACTGGGTGTAGTGACTCACGCCCTCTGGCAATCAGTACTTCATACCACAAACACCGGGCTTGGTGGTTCAAACCTGTAATCCCAGCACTTGGGAGGCAGAGGCAGGAGGATTGCTGAGTTTGAGGCTTGCCTAAGCTACATCGTGAGTTCAGGGCCAGCCTGAACTACAAAACGAGACCTTGTCAAAAAAAAAAAAAAAAGATTATACTTATAGTTCAACTGAATGCATATATGGACAACCTAAATAGCAACAATAAACTATTGTACATTGTAATTGTTCAACTTATATACTTACCAGCAAAGTTTTGTTCCACATTCTTCAAGACAGTCATTATCATTAGTCTTTTAAATTTAAGTATTTTGGGAAGATATTAAAGAATATGTTATTTTATTTAATTGATTTTTCCTGAAAATGAATGGAATTATTGCTTTTGCATATGTATTAATTATTTGGAAGTTTCTGTCCTCCATCAGGAACAGTTCACTGAATTTTTGTATCTTTCTGTCGAATTACTTTCTCTTTCTCAGTGACTAATTTCAGATATGAGCATATTATAGTTTGTATGTACAGGAAATGCCTTTTATACTCTTAATTATGATTCCTGATACAGAAATTCTTAAAGTAATACACCCTACTTTATTAATCTTTCCAACATGGAGTAATAATTTCTATAAATATCTCCCATATTTTGAGATCATGAGGATATCCTATATCATCTTCTACAGCATATTCTTGTATTTTATATTTAAAATTGTAATGTATCTGAAATTATAGTATAATATCGTTTTAATATACAGAAATTCTTAGTATCTGGAAGACACTGATTTTAGGACCCCCACAGATACAAAAATCTGTGGATGCTCAAGTTGATTGTATAAAATGACACAGCATTTGTTTTTGCATGTACTCTATATAATCTTCTCTATACTGTCAATCATCTCTAGATTATTTATAGTACCTAATACATTGTAAATGCTGTGTAAATAGCTGTTGCACTATATTATTTATGGAGTAATAACAAGAAAAATGTCTGTACATATTCAATACAGATGCATTTATTTTTAATATTTTTTGCCCCAAGGTTGACTGAATTCACATACGCAGAATCCTGAGATACAGAAGTCTGTCTATCCCTTTTAAAAATTTTTCTAAAGCAATCCAATTGAGCTAATGCATAGTTTAAAAATGAAGTACATTCTTTTCTGTCCTATAGGAAGGAAATCAAGTATGATTATCTATGTAGGTGTGCTTTTGAGCTTTCTGTCCTCACTTTCTTTGTTCATCTGTTTATATAAATTTTACACTCTATTAATGTAAACCTAAAATATGTTTTGGTGTTTAATAGCTATTATAGCTATTAATGATATTGCCAAAAAATGGGAATTTATAGGAATAAAGTATTTCAAAAAGCATTTTGGGTTTTTGATCTTGTGTACCTCTGTCTACCATCCATTCTGTGATGGGTAATTCCTTGAATGTATTTTTCTCAAAGAACCATACTTCATAACAATTCTAAAAAGGATAAGCTAATTTCATCTTCAAAACTCCTATATCAATGAAAGTTGCTATTGTAACCCTGATTTTATATATGAGGATGCTAAAGTTTGGAGAAGTGAATTCAAGTGCCCAAGGACGTTAGAAAATACTGACAGTAGAATTTGATGATTCCTTATATCACTTAACTAGTTTAGTGTTTGTCCAATTTTAGTATGTAAATGGAGCCATTGAATATCCTTTGAAAAACAAAGTCTGAGTCAGCAGGTCAAAAGGAGGACTTAGTGTTCCATATTTCTAAGGAACTCCCATGTGACACTGATGTTGGTGCTTCATTACCAGACTGAGGAAAAACAGTCTCAAAGAAATCCTTAGGCCTGTACTGTGTTACACTGAGGCCAGCACAAGGTCCATACCGAGACCTGCACAAATGGAAATAGTAATCTATATTACCAAACTCTACACATAAAACAGTACGTTTTCTGAGCACTTGCTACCATATGTGCCAAATATAAGTGTGAGCAATCAGCAAAAGAAATTTTTCTGTATGTGTGCATCTGCCCAAGTATAACTGCAGGCTCACTTTTTTTTTTTTGAGACAGGGTCTCGCTTTGTAGTTCAGGCTGGCTCTGAGCTCACTATGTAGCCTAGGCAAGCGTCGAACTCAACAATCCTGTCTCTGCCTCCCGAGTGCTGGGATTACAGGCGTGAGCCACCATGCCTGGCACTGTGGTATGTGGTATTGATTGCTGGTGGGCGTGAGTCACCATGCCCAGCATTGTATGTGGTTACTGGGATCGAACTCAGGACCTTGCGCTTTTGAGGCAGGCGCCAGAATCACTAAGATAAATCTCCGGCCCCAGGGTCACTTTTAAAAAAGCAAATATACTAATGTTTTTCAAATAAAATATACAGAAATATTCCCGATCATTAACCAAAGCAGTAGGTTTCGAATTTTAATTTCTTTTCAGAAATACTGTCCTCCTAGGCCATGGTTCCACTCTTGACAGAAATGCAAATAAGGATGAGCCTAGATCTGTAGATGTGATTTAACAAGTCTGTTGCTGGGTGTTTTCCCTCTTTTGGGGAATTGTGCAGTAGAGAGATCTACTTTCACATACATATTAATTAGTTGTTTTGCATAAATCAATTTTGAGTTTATGAATGGAGATTATATAACCTTCCCTCAATTTTTCCAGAAATCTCATCCAAACAAATTGTTTTAATTCTTCTTACTAAGATCTATCCCTGGAGCACAAAGGATTCACTTTATTTTATCAAGTCTAAGCAAAGTTAATCAAATATAAACACTGTGCTGGCGGTCTGCACCCTCTGCCAGCTGTCTCTCAGCCTTCTGGAATGCTCTCTGCTATCTTTTATTCTGTTCCCAGTATTCAGTTGTAAGAGACTCCTTTTTATTTTAAAAAGATCTGAAATATGCCTAAATAACATTTAAACTTGTAGTTTTGGCAAGTCAGAACATGAACTATGAAGATTACTAACATAAATATTAGTGTTAATATAGCACAGTATATATCCAGTGACCCAAGCACAGCACAAACCACTCCCTGGGCTTGCCTAAATTCTTGGCCCAAGAGCTATAGAGTCTGAAATTTAAACCAGGGTCATCAGGCAGCAGAAATCAAGCTTTGAACCAAATAGCAGATGCCCTTAAAAAAGGTGCCTATGGCTCCTGTTGCCTCATTCCGCCCTCTAACTCTCTTTCTGGTGTTAGTGAGAGGAAATGTCATAGCCCGCGATGCCCTGCATGGAACCATAATTCCCCTCAGCCCGCATATTTGTCAGAGGAGGGAAAGACAGTGTCTGAGTAAGAGCGACCACAAACATCTTCCCAAAGCCCACATTTTTAACCACATATTTGTCTTGATATCAGCATCTTTGCTTTATCAGACTTTTCTCCCTTTTCATGTAATTTATTAAAACAAGTCGAGAATTTCTAATACACCCCTCATTTTCCAATTCTTCCTCTAGACAGAGCTCTGCATATTCTATGTCTGATCTCTTGTTGAAACATTCCTGAATCCACGAACCTTCCCTGATCCTTGTTCAACAAAACTCAACCATCTGCTAATCCCTGTACACTTAATCTTTCCTCTGAACTTCCTCCTCTGTTCGTTGCTTCCACTGAAATTTGGCTTCCATCTGAGGGTATTGTTTTCTTTATGACTGTCTCAACCAGTATTTCCTCCCACATTTTACTTCCTATTGGAAGTGTGAATAGGGTCAGGACCATCTTTCTTGTTTCCTGTCACTTCTGGATAATTACGGTTTCTTTCTCTCCAATGCTCCAGCCACTTCAGTCACGTGAGACTCCACTGCTGACTGCTTTTCTGTGTTGTAATCATGGTCTTACCTTGAACTCCCCAACATTCCTTGAAGACTACTTACTAGCTTTCTGACATTCCTTCCCTAATACTTACATTATTTCTTAGAAATTTCAGTCTGAATTCCTGATTTCTTGATTTCCATTCATTTATTTATTTTGTTGTCACCATGACCTAAGCTAGTAGTTACCCTTTGACTCAAGATCTTGTCAAAATCTAAAATGGTGTATAGTCTCCATAACATGATTTTCACCTTTCCCTTATCTGGGGACCAGATCCTAGAGACCACTTTCTTATAGTGCACAGACTGTAGCAATACTTTTTGACTCCACAGTGTTATACATCAAACGAGTCCTAACAACTGTTCCTCTTCCTTTCCTATCTCATTTTGTTATTCCCTTTGAATCTAGACAAAAGTAAAATTACTTCTTTCTAGTAGTCTTTGAGTCACTTGCTCATTTCTCTCATTATTTAATCATTATTTTATGTTTATTACTTTGGTTTTATTCATCTAGGAAAAGCAAAGCCATGGTAAAATCCAAGCCATGGTAAAATCCAAATCCAATTTAATCTGGAACAAAATCCAACCATTGTCATCTGATTTTTCTTTAAATTTATGACCACTGGCACCAAGCACGCTATTAATACTACTGGGCATTAAGACAGGCGGAACACAATAATACACAAAGATGTTCTATATTGCCATGGTCTTAATATAGGAAGCTCTTCTGTATGTTGAGAAAAGTACTAACTTTGTAGTTCTTGGCTATAATTTCCAACTATTTTATTTTTTTTTCTTTATTGAGTTTGCACAGTTTAGGTATACATTATAATTGCAATTATCATGGAGAATATGTATTGTTTATGACATATCTTGATTCATACATTCCAATTCCTCTGCCCTCCTTTCTCTTTAATATAATTTGTGTTATAGATTATTGACACTAAATTATGATTCACATCTCATTTTGCCTTCTATTTCCATTATCCAAATTTTGGGCCAGGTTGGACTTTGCCTGTACCTGTAATATTAGTGACTTTCCAGGTCATTTGGAATGCTGACAAATTAGCTAAGTTTTGGTTGAATACAATTAGGGGTATTTTATCAGAATAATACCTATGAAACCTTAAAACACAGAGAGACAGCATCCCTCTTTTATTAAGGCCAAATGAGTTTCTATTGTATCACAAAATTGTGAATCTTCTAGCTTTTTGTTTGTACTCATACCCTAGATCACTACTTTAGACAGCATCAGCATATCTTTTGTTTACAAAAAGTATTGATGTTTAATACTTGTACATCTTTATGGGGTACACTTATGGCAGTTGAATATGTATACAGGCATATGATGTATATTAATCAAATAAAGGCACTTCTGCTTCCTCAGCCATCCAGGATTTTTTTTTTTTTTTGAGACAGGGTCTCGCTTTGTAGTTCAGGCTGGCCCTGAGCTCACTATGTAGTCCAGACAAGCCTCGAACTCAGCAATCCTCTTGCCTCTGCCTCCCGAGTGCTGGGATTACAGGCATGAGCCACCATGCCTGGCCAGGATTTTTATACTTGTCCTTTCTAATTATTTTTAAATGTATCATAGATTATCATGGCTGAGAGTTACCGCAGTTGTCCCCAACATTCTTGGCACCAGAAACTGGTTTTGTGAGAGAAATTTTCAGTGGGTGGGGTAATGGTTTGGGGTTAGTTTTTCACAAGAAGCCCACAGCCTAGATCACTTGCACTCACAGTTCACAGTGGATGTGAGCTCCTGTGAGAATCTAACTCTGCCACTGATCTGTCAGGAGGTGGAGTTCAGACCACAGGGGAAGTGGTGGGAGCTTCTGTAAGTACATGTGAAGCTTGTCCCTAGCTATTCACAGCTTACCCCTAATACTGACCCATGTCAGGGGGTTGGGAACCCCTGAGTTACCCACTGTGCTGTAGAAAATTCGGACTAATCGCTGTCTCTCTAGCAGTGTTTTCATGTCCCTTTTATAATTTCTTTTTTCTCTTTCCTACAGATCTCCACAATCTCTAGTGACTACTCCTCTTACTCCCATTCTCCCAAAAAAACAACTTTTTAATTTTTACAGATGTGAAAATGTTCTCTCTCTCTCTCTCTCTCTCTCTCTCTCTCTCTCTCTCTCTCTCTCTCTCTCTCTTTGTCTTTCTATGTCTGGCTATCTACTTTACCATAATGATATCTAGTTATATCCTTATTACTGAAATTGACAGGATTTCATTCATTGTTTCTTTTTTTTTTAAGTTTTTTGAAACAAGGTCTCACTAAGGCTGGTCTTAGACTCACTGTGTAGCCCAAGCAAACCTTGAATTCGCAGCAGTCCTCCTGCCTCTGCCTCCTGAGTGCTGAGATTACAGGTGTAATCACATGCCCAGCATTGTGGTATGTGGTACCTGGGATTGAACTAGGACTTGGTGCTTGTGAGACAGATGCTGGAACCCTGAGGTAAATCTCTGGCCTTGTTTTGTCTTGTTTTTGAGACAATGTCTCTCTATGAAACTCAGGCTGCCTTTGAACTCACTATATAACCCAAGCTGTTCTTGAATTCATGGAAATCCTCCTGCCTCTGCCTCGGAAAAACTGGGATTACAGGCAAATGCCACCACATTCAGCAGAATTTCATTCCTTTTATGTTCAAATAACATTCTGTGTGTGTTTATAACCACGTTTTTATCATTTTTAATTCATTCGTTGATGGACATCTAGGCTGATCATGTGTTTAGCTATTATGAATACTGCTGCAATAAACATGGAGTGTAAGTTGTTTTTGTTTTTTGATAATGATTTGTTCTACCTAGTATTAAGACCCAGTAGCAAAAGGAATCTCCATACTGTTTTTAAAAATTTGGTACTAATTTACACTCCCACCTACAATGTTTTAGTTAATTTTTCTCCTGAAGCCTACTGATATTTATATTTTTCAGATTTGCCACTCTAACTGTGAGTTTGTTTTCCCATGAGTATTAGTGTTATGCTGGATTTTTTTTCATGCATTTGTTGCCCATTTGTATGTCTCCTTTTGAGAAATGTATATTTACATATTCAATCCACTTTTAAACTTAATTTCTTCATATTTTGGTGTCCAATTTTGGGTTCGTTATATATTATTGATATTCTTTTTCCATATGAAGGATTTATCAACATATTCATCCATTCCATAGGTTCTTTTAACTCAGTTGATCGTATTTTGTTCTGTGAATTTGTAGTTTCATATTATCTTATGTTTCTATTTTTACTATTGCTACCAGTTCTTTTCAGATGCTGTCAAAGATATTTGCCTACACCATTCATTTTCTCTATTAAAATTGTCTTCTTTGAAGTCTGACTGTGAAAACTACAGTTTCTTCAATCTCCTGTCCTTCAGAGAAAAGCATAGAGGCATCTGTTTTTCCTTCTTTTCTTGTAACTTTTTCTTCCCCCTGAGAGGTGATCAGTTTTTACAAATCAGCATGACAACAAGTAACAATTACAAAATGCAGAAATGCTAAATAAGAGACAATTACCATTAAAATTAGTAGGCATTTCCAAGTTTTCCTTATCCAAATTATATACACATCATATATACTGACAAAAGTAAATATTTGTTATCTTTCAATAGGCTTTTCACTTTAAAAAGTATTATGATAAATACTTTACAGCACTTTCATCATTAATCTTTTCAGAGGAAGAAAATATTTAACAATATCAAAAATTTTAAGATTTAAGAACAATAGTGATTTTAGAAATCTCAGATTTTAGAAAATTATGGTTTATTTTTTCAAAATTCATATCTCCTAAGAGGCTCACTTAATTCCAAAAGAATAAGCCTTTGGTAATACCAGGATGAAGTTGTTAAAAACATACTCTGCATGCAAAGAAAAGGCTTTTGCTGTCAATATGATTGGAAAGATAAATATTGGAGAGACACATATCCAATAACTTGTAAGCTGTGCTACTGTGAAACCTACATGTGACTGACTCAATCCAAGACTTAATTCCCAGGCCATTCCCTTAATAAACATTTCTGTTGGACAAAGGCATTGCATGCATAATGTTGAGGTGCCAGAATGATCAACTTCTATATTGTTTTTTCTTCTGAACTGTAAGATTATTTTGGAGTCAGGTGCAGAAATGGATACCATGTGCAATGTATAATTAATCTATTTCAATCAACCTCGTTTATTTTCCCAGAAATCACAGCTCCTTAGTAATACCTATTTAATATTCTAAACTCTCATCTTGGTTTTCATCAGTGGAAGGACTTGATTTATTTGTATCAGTCCTCAAATTACCAGCACTGTAAGTCTTAACCTTTATAGTTTGAAGGCAAGAAAAATAACGCTTATATTTTTAATAACTCATTCTCTTAACTCAATAGCGTTGCTCTTCAAATAATTAGGATCATAATGGCTATCCAGGTCAGCTTTTACTGTTTTCCTTGATATAGTCATTGATGTTTGTATATTGTGTGTAATTATATGTTAACAAACAGTGAAACATTTGCAAATGGGAAATAAAACCCTCTCAGGTAATTGTATATGCTAATTCCAAGTAAAAGGCTTAAACAGACATGCATATCAATGACATCATTTTCAACTGACTTGACCTATCAAAAGCCTAGAACTTCCACCAGGTCAGCATAACCCTGTTATATCTAAAAAAATTACATATGCATTAACCAAATGTATACCAGTGTAGATTGCAAACATAAGACAAAGGAAGAAATGGAAGATCAGGGCTAATTTGAAATTAATGTCTCACATGAGATGATGGATGGGGTTGAAGAACACTCCACACAGGAGAAAAAATGAATTTAAACTTAAAAGTTTGGAATGAGCTATTGCATTCAGCCTATATAAATGGGGGTATTCTAAGTAACCAACATGTATCTGTAACTTTTTTAATTATAAAAATATTTAACAGAGAAATGTTCAGGAAAATATTACATTTATACAATGAGTATTAATATTTTTCCACTTTAACTTTTTTTCACCTCTCTTTTTAAGGCCTAAAATGTTCTGAACAGAGGCAATTGACCTCCTTCCTTTTTCTCCTCCCTTCCTTGGAGCACATTCCTCAAGCTGGTAATAAGATTTCAAAGTACAGTTTTCAATTTTTAAATTATTTTTATTATAATTTTTATATAAATTATGTCAGTACAATTTGTTTTGCCAGTATTTTTCACTGTACATTAGGATTTTAGACTATCATATTTCTACTTGTTGATTTTCTCAATTTTTCTTTGTTTTGTAGCATTTGATTGGATTAATGAAAGGACTGTTATTCCTTTTCAAGATAGTCATCACTTTTAATACAATATTTTAGGAAAAATATTTTGTATTTCCATTTATTTATGCATTCATATCATTGTTTTTTTGTTGAAATTTTGTTATGTGTAAAACACTATGACATATTCAGTGTATAATGCTTCATAAAACAAACATAACCTCACCCATCATGAGTAAGGTGGGTAGTAGCAGAAGGGTCACATAAAATATATATAGTGTAAAATTCTTAATAAACATTCTGGGGAGATTCTGAGATGCTAAAATTCAGGAAAGTTACTTTCTCAGGACTCGAGAAAATAGAACTTAAAATAGAATCAATCTCAGAGGAGTGAATGTTAAGTTTTTCCCAATATCATTTTGGGTATTTTGTTGCTAATGTCACAGAGTAGTATGATAAAACAATCAAAACTCCCTATTATGACAAAACAATCAAAACTCCCTGGGCCAGAGATTTAACTCAGTGGTTCCCGTGCTTGCCTCCCAAACACAAGGTCCTAAGTTCGATCCCCGTTAACCACATACAGTGCTGGGCGTAGAGACTCACGCCTACCAGCAATCAATACCACACACCACAATGCCAGGCGTGGTGGCTCACGCCTGTAATCCCAGCACTCAGGAGGCAGAGACAGGATTGCTGAGTTTGAGGCTTGCCTGGGCTACATAGTGAACTCGGGCCAGCCTGAACCACAAAGAGAGACCCTGTCTCAAAAAAGACAAAAAAACAAACAAAAAATCTCCCTAAGAAGTGCACTGGTACATACTTCATTTGGGTTACAAGTCTTTGGGTTACTGGCAGTTCTTTCCACCTTGCTGTGCTTATTGATGCACTGGTGGTGAAATAAACACCTTTGTTGATTTTGTTGTTGTTGTTGTCTCACAGAACTGGGTCCAGGCAGGACAGCAGAGGTGATCCGCTTCTCCATATGATCCAGCAGATGTTACCAGTGTGGGTGGGTGGGGTCGAGGAGTGAGTGAGCTCCAGGATACAAGGTTCATTCTAAACTCACAACTGGCACACAGTTATTTCTGTTTCATTTTGTTTGTGAGGTCAATCTAGTTTGAAAAATAGTGAAAAGGGCTATATCTGAGTTGGAAAATACTGTAAACTCATATTGAAAATAATATAGTGGAAAGGAAGATGTGTCAAATTTGGTTTAATTTTTCAGTCTATCTCCCATGATTGATACTACAAATGAGCTCAAAGAGCATCCATAAAAGAGGGGACAACTATTTAAAAGCTTAGACACTGGAGGCAGCTAAGACATTTATAATCTTTGAACAAAAAAATGCATTATAGAGCTTTTTGAGGAACTTGTCATAGAAAGGAGAGGAGGGCGTTAGTAGTCAGAACAAGCTGACCACTTATATACAGCAGGATTTTGATAGTATTTCAGGAGTGATAGAGCTTCACTGAATTTCATGGAATAGAATATACCACCTCATTTTAATTGAGTATATCAAAATATAACTTATTATGTGATTTAGTGAATTTTATAGTTTAATATTTAATTCAAATTATTTTGCTAATCTGTGTGATAATGTACTAAAGATTATGGTTGTAGGGAGGGAAGCATTTTGGGAGTCTCCTCAGTCATGCAGATGTGAACCCCACAGAGGGGTGGAAATATTACAAAGGATACTGACAAATTTGAGATATTATTGAGGAATCATACATGTTCAGTAAGTTCCTCTGAAATGGATGTAGCTTTTCATGGAGAGGATGACACCAAAGATCATTGGAATTAATCCTTTACTCTGAAGGGAAGATTCAGACTATTTTGAAGAAAGAACAAAAAGCAATTTCAGAAACAATTAACTTGTATATGAAGATCTGGAATTTCAGAGTAAAGGTCAGACTTAACCATATAAATTTGAGAATTATCGTCAAGTAAACATTATTTTAAACTGTGAGAGGCATTGAAGTCACCAACAATAAAATTTTTAATTACAAAGAAAACTGTGAAACAAATGCAAAATAATTTTAATTATTAGGCATCGTGGAATGCAGATAGATATGTTCACACTTTTGAATGGCTACTAGTGTCTACTTCTATGGCTATTATAATTATTTACCTGATTGTTACTGAATTTTGTTATACTCTGTTAGGCAGTGATGTTGGTGATATGTAGCTGTCATATATTATTTTATTCATTTGATCAATTATATCCTTGAGGTAGATACTTGGAGACTGAGAGAAAATAGGTTATACATTTAAAACATCATGATTAACAACCCTTGAGATGTAGTTACATCGTTATACTTCCAACATTAGTGCTTGAGTATGCTGTTACATCAGTTTCTCTATGGATCGTATAACATTTACTATTTACTCTTAAGAATCTAGTGAGTGACAAATTATCACTGCTTTTCTTTGGATTTGAGAGATATTAATAAAATTTATTTTTCATATCATTATTGACAATTTTAATCCTTTCACAGATTTCATAATCATGAACTCTTTTTAGGTTCCTACTAAAGAGTTCGGATTAATTTCCAGAAATCATGTCTTTTAAATATGTTAATGTACTTCTATTATTATTTGTGTGAAATATATCCACATTTATTTTAATCTTTCTAATAGTATTTTATCATATATATTTTAGTATACATGTTGACCAATTTTAATTTATTATATCTCTTATTTCTTTTATATGGTTTGTTTTCTGATACGCCTAGTAATATTTTTAAGCCCTAGGATTAAAGATTTATCTTTGTTTAATACTTATAATTTAATTTATTACACATAAGCTTTTGATTGAGTTGTGATCTATTTTTGTAATGAGCCTAAAGTAGAACCCTGCTTATTCCTCAACACCACCATTTGAACTTTTCTCTGTCCCATTTAATGAGTAGTCCAGTATTGACAGAGCCTATTTTCCACTTCAAATCCAAGTAGTTCTTTATTTTGGAGCCAGCACAGTGTGCTAGTTAACAGTGAAGTCTTCAATTATTCTGAATAATTTCTTCCCAAACCTCCTTTCTGGCAGGATCCAACACTAGTTTAGAGTGAACTATTTTACAGAACCCAGAGCCACATACAGGATGATATTTCTCCTCTAAAGAAAACCTACTTATCAACTAAGGGAACCCTTTTAAAACAGCAGCATTACCTAGATAATAGTACTTTCTGGTGTCTTATTCTTCCCTTGAATGGATCAGATACAAAGGATTCAAAGGTAGTATTTAGGCCAAATACAGCAGCTACGTAGAGAAACTGAGTGAGGAGATGCCACTGAGTCCATCCCATCAATCTCATGTTAATCTGATTCATTTTCTTCACGTCTGCCCTTCTCCATTTCCTCTCTGTTTATCACAAGTCAGACCCCTGAAAATTGTACTGGAAAAGCACTATGTGTGATTGAGATATTGTTAACTACTATGGTCCCAAGCTGATAGATTCCGATTGATAAAATTTAATATTTTGAAAGGAAGAGGAAAAAAACCTATTATCCTAGCTCTTTTATTTATAGTGCAGGTGAAATTCCTTTTATCTTCTCTACACTGACTATAGCAGTATGACTGAGGTTCCAATAAATTATTGAATACAGTATCCAGATGTCCAGATGATTTTTTGTTGCTGCTGCTGCTGTTTCTTAGTAGGTAAGAGAAAAGATAGTAGAGATTCTGCAAAAATGTGTCAGTGCTTAGCAATAAAATCAAAATTTCGTTGAACAGAAACTAATGAAATCACTGAATTTATTTCCCTTTCACTGTTGTAGTGTGGATAAATCTTGCTTCACAGAAGTTGCAAAGCTTGAATATGCAGTGGCCTGGCTCTGGTGGTACATGGTTTATGTGTGAGCAACTGCAACCATACTCATAAATACTTGTAATAAAAAAAAATGTGTGGTGTGAAGCAACTTAGTTTTTCAAATAAAAGAAGTCTCATTTTAGTCTGGGGATTAGAATTATTAAACGTCAGCTTTCTTCTATTTTTCCTTTCATAGCAATCTTTTAGTTCCCTTGGCCTGTCTGAGGAGGGGTCTCTTTTCCCCGTGATGCTGTGAGATTCAGGTTTCGGGCACTCTGAAGTACAGCTCGCTTGCTCTAAGGGGAGCTTCTTTTCCTGCCTTGGGTTCTCTTCCCCAGTGTGTCGTATGTCAGTTCTTGTGGTGGGAAGGGTGCTGGTGACAGTGCAGGCCAGGGGTTGCAAACTCATTCTCCTTTGGAAAGAGCCTGTAATAAATAAATTTGGTTTGTAGGTCCAGGTCTCTAGCAGCACTGGATGAAAACAGCCAGACGCGAACACGTGGCTATGGCTATCTTCCTTTAAAATTTTTATTTATAAAAATGGGGATGTACCTTCAGGACATACTCATAAGTGAAATAAATAGGGTCACAGATCTGTAAATATCCTATCTTTTCTTGCTATGAGAAAATGAAGATGTAAATGAGCTCTAGAATATATGGTAAATATTATAAAATAGAAATTCAAAGGGAAATGGGGTGCAGGGGTAAGTAACAAGGGAAAGAAAAACTATGATGATAATCAAAAAGGGAAACAAAGCTAAGGTCTTTAGGGGCAGAGTGTCAGAGGGTGGGTGGGAGAATGGGAAAAATGAAAATTGAATTGTGTCATATGCTGCCACAGTTCTCATTATTGTGTGTGATCACGATGTGTATATACAATGTACCGATAAAGATTCAAATTAAAAAATAGCAGATAATGGATTCATTTGAGCTTAGGGATTGTACTTTGCTGAGCCCTGGAATACACTCAGAATAATTTTTTAGATACGTTCTGCCAGTGATGACAGCTGAAATACACTGAACATTTGCTAAAAATTCTACGAGATAACTTCATTTCTCATAACATTTAGAAGCCCCATTTTGAGGATAAATAAAATGATTCAAAGATCAAATAATTTTCCAACCCCTGATAGAAGGACATTTATGCTCAGAGACACATAGGGCCCAATTTTCAAAACATTCTCTCATGATGCTTTTTAAACTTAAATAATAGATGATTGCAAGATGTATATAAATTGTACCAATAAGGAATTCAATTTTTAAAAAACTTTAATAGAGATACAGACGCTATAAAAACCTATTCTGTTAAGATATTTTCATAGGCATACATTTTTATATTTAAAGTTAAGTATCATATACTTTCTTGTGATCTATTATTCACTGGATAACAAATTATTATTATTACTAAATTTAATTGTTTAAATTCTTGTTTAGAGAAAATTATGATGAATTTATTGGTAAGAGAAAGACACAGAACACTAAATACAGGCTTTTAACTCAGCATAAAATGATGGGCAATGACATGAATCTAATGCTAAAAGGACTGAGTCTGGCTCCATCTTTTATAAGATGCAAGTTAACTGTCTGAGCTCTCATTGTCTCCTTCATGACAGTAGTAGCTTTATATCAACATTAAAATAGTTTTGAACCCCTATTGAATCATCAAGTATAGAATGCTTCTACAGATGTGTCAGTATATGGTGGTCATATATACAGTACAGTGTGTATAGGTATTTATACATACATATATGTGTATGTGTAGGCATAATTTAAGAAGCCAGCCTCTCTTTAGAGAAATTTTTTAAAAAAAGGTTCTGTGATTAAATGACCTAAGCAAAAAATACTTTGAAGCCAAATCTTAAAAGGAATGCTTATGAATTCGTCAGGGCCATTGTGGACACTCCTCTCTTTAGGCAGAGATATCCTCAAGCAAAGCAGACCATACTGTGTGTACTTCTTTTGGAAAAGCAGTTCAGTGAAAATGCCTGTGAACCATTTGCTGAAAGAAAGCCAGTCTCTTGAAAACCAATTGACTACCTGATTTCAAGTGACATTCTGGTAGCAAGCAAGAGGAAGTTTTCAAAAACACAGAATATCAAACACAGGGGTTGTCATGTTTCGTTTTTGATTTGGTTAGTCAATAGCCTTGCATGGCTTCCAGATGGGGTTTCAGATTGAAAATATCCAGAGGTAACAATGGTACTTACTATGCAACATGGCACATCTTTGGGTCCAGAGGTGAGTCTTCATATTTTACACCATTAACTGTGTAGTCCCAAAGACAGATCCAGGGCAGATGTTTGGTATTGCAGCATGTTTTGTTTTTCTGAGTTTTCCATGGTGAATTTCTCTGCCCATCTTAAAAATTCCCATAGCAGTAACTACAACAGCATTCACCTAACCATGCAAATTTTACCTAATTCCATGAAAGAAAACACAAATTGATGTTTCTCTGTAATTCATCATGTTTAATACTTTATGAAGAAATAATTAAGGAAGTTGACTTTTCAAGTTTAATGTAAAGCTTCAGAAAACTCCATGTGTTACAGAGGAAACTAAAGAGTTTTAGGGAAACAATGAGTTTCTGAAAAAGAATAATCACTTCTGTCTGCTTTTGCATTGTTTCATTTTCAGTTTTGACTGCAAACTTAGCAAATAGTAGGTGCTTTATAAATATGGAAGGTGAGACTTGCATAAAATGTCTGTAGTACTTGGCTTCCCTTTGTCTTCAATAGCATATCTCATAGCAAAGTTGTGAGCTAAGAATTTTACATCTGGTAATCTCAGGGATTGTAGTCAGGAGTAGGGAAAAAGTAAGGAGAAAATGAGAAAAGAATTAGTTCACAAAAGGTTTATCACTGTGAGAACCTGTGACCAACCACTGAGTGATGAAATAGAGGTATTTTCTCAGTCCCTGGTTATTTGTTGAGCGTCACTTCTTTGGACATGAAATCCTCGTTACTCTGTAGTTTCCTATTTAGGCCAGTAGGTACAGTGCAGTAAAAATGTCCTCAAAGCAACTTTCGATAGAAACTCATGTGTTGCAGATAGCAGGTGACATCAGGCCAAGGTGACAGGAGGTGACAGCAGGCTTCCTCAGTGAGCAGATACAGAATATGAGCACCTACAGTGGCCACTACACCCATCTTATAAAAGAAACTCAGCATATTTGCTTTGCTACATTTCAATCAAAACATGAGAAAATTCAAGAAATTGGCTATCGACATTTATTACATGGTTTTAATTTTAAAAGCCTATAGGTTTATATAATATGGCTTAAAGGCTCATGTATATGACATAAACAATGCTTTTGTCCACAACTTCCAAAATAGCAGATCAGGATTTTTTTTCATATGATTGGCCCTATGAGTAAATAGGTTTACTTCAGTTGTTCCAAGCTGCATATCAACTATCTCATTGGCTGTATTTAGTCTATGGTTAATAAAAACGAAACACCCTAATTGAGAAAATTGGACAGTGATCTTCTCAATTAATCCTTCTCCTGAAGTTGACAATTACGGTTGCTGCCTGTCCAGAGAAGAGCAGACCCCAGGTGCCAAATGGAAGCTCTTTTGCTGCACTCACAGATGTCTGGCACTGAACATCTCTAAAATCTGAAGTAAGAGACACAAAAGAACTTTACGGCAGGCCTAGTATTTGGCTTTATGGAGTGTCGTGGCCAGATAAGCCAAAGCAGTATGTCGGCTGAAATTTGATGAGGGCACCTGCTAAAAGAAGCCAAAGAGAATGGCAGGCAGATAAGAGAATGGAGCAGACACTCCAGAAAAGCAGCGGTAACAGAGAATGGGATACCTTGGAAAAAGAACAGATGATGTAAATGAAGAGAATAGATGGCGTCTGGCTTTTCTGTTCTCACATAGGGTTCTCATAATTTGTTGGCCAGAGATTTCTCATGATCACTTTAAAAATGTATCTTACTCTTTACACTAAATGAATTTCTGTTGCTGACATGCAAAGAAGCAAAGATCAAACAATGAACATACAATTATTGTTGTAGCAGAAATTCAAATGAACTAGAAAATTAAGTATTTTATTATTTATACATTGTGATATTGTGCTAAAGACTACAGGGTATATTCATTGGGATTAGAATCTTAGCTCTGTTCATTCATTACTATTTCACTGATGTTCAGCAAGTTTTACTCTGGATTTTAACATCTCATGAGTAAAGTATAATAATAGTACATATTTGTTATATGATGTAGAGTTACCCTTCTGTATGTATTATAGATTCAACAACCTACCTCCACCACCAAAATCCAGCAGAGTTCTATTACTTTATACAAAGGGCATCATATTTGCATATAAGCTATGAGAATCCTCCCGTGTACTTTAAATCATGTATGCATTAACTATAGCACTCACTATAATGTACATACCTTAAAATGTTACAGTGTTTAGAAAATAATGACAAGGGATAACAGTTTGCTTATGTACAGGGCAGGCACCACTTATTTTTTCTGAGTATTTTTATCCTTAGTTGAATATAAGGATATGGACCTCATGAATATGGGAAGCCAGCTATGTATTAATTTCATGAGAGTTAAGTAAAATAACTACAATAGATATTGGGAAATTGGAAGAAAATGTTCCAAGGAGAAGGTGAACAGGGAGGGGGAAGAGGGAAAGGAAAGAAGGGACAAGATAAAAAAGAAAAAAGAAAAGAAAAAGTGGAAAGAAAGCTTTTGTACATAAGAAGAGGAGGAAGAGTCAAGGGAGGGAGAGATTGGGAAAAATGAAGCAGGATGTATCAAGTACACTACAAATTCCCTATGACAAGTGTTACCATTATGTATATCTAAACTACACCAATAGCCGGGCATGGTGGCTCATGCCCGTGATCCCAGCACTCAGGAGGCAGAGGCAGGAGGATTGCTGAGTTCGAGGCTTGTCTGGGCTACATAATGTGCCCAGGACCAGCCTGAACTACAAAGAGAGAGACCTGTCTCAAAAAAGAAAAAAGAAAAATGAATGAATGAATGAATGAATGAATGAATGAATGAAATAAACTATACAAATAAATATTTTGTGTAAAAATAAAATAAGCATTACAATAAATAGAAGAAATAAGAAAATATAAACATTAGTTAAACCAACAAATATGTTAAGCAAACTCTGAATCCTTCTTATAATATACTATAAGTATACATATAGTATACTAAAGTAAGTTACTATAGTATCTTATCCTCAAAAGTAGAATAATATAAATTTTAAATGTTATAAATTCATTCACTGATTCTGATTCTCAAGTGTTTCTCAAGTTCCCTTTTTATATCAGACACTGACACCTTATGGAATACTGAATTAAATTGAAAAGTAACCTTTACAGTGTCTCACAGTTTATAAACCCAAACCTTAATTCAAACACAGGATTGTCTGAATCCAAACTCCAAAAAATTTTCTTCATACTGTGTGACAACTCTTTGTTTACATGGAAAATAAATAGACTTATCCTCTTCTGTCATTTTCTTTCCCCAGGCCAAAGTAAACTAATGAACTAATTTTGGAGTTGCAAGCCATAACTTCCAATATACTCTGATGGCCACAAGAAATCCTATCCTTATAAGCCTGACTCTGTGAATTTTGATCAAGTTTTTCTCTTTTCCCATCCATTCTCATTCCCCAAATTCTACTAATCACCAGTCTACCCACTATTTTAATGTTTAGCATTTTATATCCCACATAAATGTGATCATGTGATATTTGTCTTCTTGTGCCTGGCTTGTAGGTTATGGAGTCTGGAACAGGTTCCTAGGTTCTGATCACAAAAAGCAAAGAATTGTGCATGGCAAGTGACAGGAAAAAGTAGTGGAGTTTGTTAAAGTGATAATATGCTTAGAGTGAGCAGGTTCATGCCAACAAAAGAAAATGGCAAGATTGCTGTGGTGTTTGATTTAAAAATTTAAAATGTACTAGGTCTAGGGCACTTCCCACTGGGTCTTCTAAAGCATAATTCACAACATGATTGACATGGTGCTGATGTAGGCCAGCTCTATCGACTGTGCATGTTCTTTCTGATAACTCTGTTATATTAGATATATGGCCACCAATCCATATGCATGAACCTTCAATGAGCTCCAGGTGAAGAAATGCTACTATAGGTCACTCAGAATTGTTTGAATCTTTTTAATTTTTTTAATTGTGATATAAGTACATTTTATATACACATTGTGATCACACTCAACATTAAGAATTTGTACCAGTATATGACACAACTTAATTCTTTTTTTCCCAATCCCCTACCCAGTCTGCCACCCCACCCCCTATATACATGAGTTTGTTTTCCCTTTTTTTACCATCACAATTTTTTTCTTTTCCCTCCCTCATTACTTACCTCTATTCCCCATTTCCCTTAGAATATTTTCTATTTTACAGTGTCTATCATACACTCTAGGACTTATTTACATTTTCAGTTTGTCATACCAGAGAAAAGATACAATATTTATACAACTGTGACCTATTTATTTCACTTATGAGTATGTCCTCAAGGTAACTTCAGAATGATTTGAATCTTAGGTTCCTGGTTTGAGATTTTGAAACTTTCCAGTGGGCTTAGCCTAGGGCATTGCCCAGGTTGAGGTCAATGGAGAGGAGTCATGCATTAGCCTTAACTATGTTTTACTATCTATGTTATGACTTATTTCATTTAGCATAAGATTCACCAGATTCATCCACAATGTTCTCTTTTTAAAGGCTGAATACATTCCCATAATTATCCCTCCCTTCTACTCTTACTCTGCTGAAACACTGTCCCCTGGTTTAGGTCTCCCAGTTTCAATGTTTCTTTATTTGGTTCTCATCTAAGAGTATAATTCATTTTTAAACACTTTCCCCTGAAATAACTCACCAGATGAAGGAAGACTTCACATAGACTTGTTTATATTAAAACGGGTGGAGGTTTGGTAGAATAGAAGAATATTGGCCCAAGAAATGCACAAATATTTTAAGTAGAGTGAATTTTTTAAAAGCCCTTGGCATTTTATACATTGACTTTCCATTTGTTTCTGTTCTTTTCATTCCACTACATCATACAGACAGATCACCTGGTTCTCTGAAAGATAATTTACCCACTGATAATGCGATGTTCTCCAGAGCTTCAATGCTCATTTTTTCTAACCAAATTCTCTATCTATGATTATTTTTGTGGTTTTTCAAATAACTACATATCACATGATTACTTACTTTTCTCCAGTTGCTTTGATTTTTAATAAATACATTTCTTTAAAGGATATACTATTTATTATTACTATATTTTAAGAAGTGTCATATATTCATCAAAAATACAGAAAAACTTTAAAAAGCAGAGCATAGTCATGAATACTGCATGATGTTTATTTACCTGTCACCTAAATATATCACTTATAAAATTCATACCTATTTTACGTGTTGGCAATATTTCTTCTGCTCTTGCTTTCGTCTCAGGGTTACTATCAGAATGTAAAGATATGGGGCTATGGGAAAGAATGGGATTTCACCTCCATCCTCCAAATGACAAAGCATGTCAAGGTCCTTATCACTGGACCTCATTCCCTTCAGAACTTTATTGGAGAAAGCTGCAATAGAAGTGAATATTACAGCTGTGACTCCAAAGATTTCACTGAAAGCAAAACAGTCAGATGGAAAAACAGCCTATTTAGCAGTAGCCTTGAAGTATCTGCCTAATTCCAGTTGTAAACACTCTTGCAAATTATAGTTAATGGGATAATTCTGGTAACTCAGAATTTTTGTCAGTGGGAGGTCTTTAAAAATGTTCTCATTTCATACTCTTTCAATGAACAAGACCAGTAATACATTTAGAAAGTGGTTCTTATCCATTGCCTATAAAATTATAACTTTTGTATTTTACATAAGTTGTAATTTTTAAGGTCATATTTTTTTTGAGACAGGGTCTCACTTTTGTAGTTCAGGCTGGCTCTGAGCTCACTATGTAGCCCAGGCAAGCCTCAAACTCAGCAATCCACCTGTCTCTGCCTCCCAAGTGCTGGGATTACAGGCGTGAGCCACCACGCCTGGCAAGGTCTTATTTTTTAATTAAACCATCACAGCGAATGAAAGGGATAAATATGAGCTCTGAGAAAAAGATTATGGTTAGTATAATGCTTTACATTACCACCTGTACCAAAGGGCCTACACTCATGCTCCATGGAAAGCATTCTTATTTACTCCAGTGAGAGTAACAAAATATATCAAGAAGGCAGTAGAGTGCAGTTGTTCCTGGAAAGTATATGGATTGTGGAATATTAGAGTCTCACTCAAGAGGTGTTTTTTAAGTTATTTCTATCCTAAACAAAGAAAGTAATAAGGGGAAAGAATAAATATGATTTGGAAAGAAAAAGAAATAAGATGTATATAGGAGGTGGGGGGTTGTGGGTGGGTAGGGATATGGGTAAAAGTGAGAATTAACTTGTGTCATGTACTGGTATAAATTCCCCAGTGTTGAGTGTGATTGTGAGCTGTATATAATGTACCAATAAAGAATTCAATTAAAAAAAGAATTTGTCAAAACAACTGCAAAAGGTAGCAAGGTTTACATAATTAAAAGTAAGAAAAATATTTTTCAAAGTGACTGTGTGGGAATTAAAAGCAGAAAAAGAAGTATACTCTATTGCCTGAGTGGAGCACTATGAAATAGAACACTGTGGCCAAGAGCTCAATGGTAGCTGACTTTAGAATTTCCCACCCTTCACAGTCTACAGTCTACAGTCAGGGCTAGGCTATTCTATAGTCTTCAGTCAGGGATAGGCTATTCTACAGTCTTCAGTCAGGGATAGGCTATTCTGTCCAAACCCTGCTTGAGTTCTTGCAAGAGTAGTTGAGTATAGCACTCTATGACTTGTTCCAAGAGCAGGACTTTTGAAAATATCCTGTTCACTCTGTGATTTACAGGTTACACCCACCTCCACCACATCCTAATCTCCTTCCTTATATCCCCTTGAGAGACAAAATCCCCACATTTCTTTACTGGCTGATGAAGGAGGGGAAACCTCCCATCTTCATGTAGCTATTTGCTCCTGAAAGAGGGTTTAGGCCTTTCCTACTGGGGATAATGTTCTCCTCAACTACTTTGAAATGTTATGGCATATCAGCTAGAATTAAAAGAAACAAAAAAATGTCAGAAGACAATGAAAAAAGATAAGGTTTGTACGTGAAGAACCACTAACTTCCATACTTTGTCCTCCATTTGAAGGAAAAAAGTACCATAAAAAGAATACCAGATAACTCATCAAGAGCCTCAGAACTATTGCACTAGCAAGATTATCCACATTATGGATCTAAACTAATAAAGAAGCAGTTCCAAAGGAACTAGAAATAAGGCTAAGATTTTGAGTGGTTGTAAGGCTGCCATGTTATTTCCATCAGCCTGTTGATTTTTCAAGGAGACTTTAAACATGTCTCTTTAGTATCCATTACAATGAACCACAGTAACCTTTAGAAAATAGACTGCCTCTAGAGTTGTAGAATTTCCTGCTTGCGTTTTATAGATGACTAATTAATAATAAACCCCTTTCTTTCCAAATCGTTGCACAAAAATATAGCACCAGAAAAGTAAATTTGTAATCTGTATAGATACTTAACCTTTTACTTTTTCCTTATATCAACATCAGAGTAAGTGCTATGAGTTTTGCTTTTTGAAACTTGGGGGATGACTTTTGGCTTCAATAACCTATTTCTAAGTGATAAGTCCACAACCTCCCTTTCGATGTTGTCCTTAGAAAAAGCTACTTCTGTCAGTGAACCACACCTTCTCAAGGCTTTGGAATGGTAGTTCGCTTGTGTTCTGTAAGTTTACATAGGCCTGAGAAATCACCTGTTTACCAAAGTGATATGCAAGTCTTTGTGACAACCTCAGGCTATCTATAAGCATGACTTGGCATAAGCATAAAAGGTGAAGTCTGCTTGGGCCCTTTGCAGAACTGAAAATTTTCCTTCAATTTTGCTAGTAAATGTTTTCCTTATATGGGAGTATGACAGGATGGGCAGTAAAAACTCATGGCTGAACATTTGATCTTATATTCCTTCTCTTTTTTTGAGACAGAGTCTCAAAATCTTAATAATTCTTCTGACAAAACAGGAGTGAAGAAGCTCTGATTAGTTTTCTCTTTGACTCCAACTATGGCTATAGATCTAGAAGAATTTTCAAAAGACTTGAAACTGCTTACTCAAGACATATGGCATCCAGGGTTATCAGGGTGTTCCAAGCCCACCCTATGCAATCAAAGATGGCAAGAGGGTTACTCACAGGAGAGTTTTTCTCAAGGGACAAAGAAGTGACTGAGTAGGGTCACTGCAGGTTGTCCTAGGCTCCTTTAGTCTTTTTTGTCAGAGCAGGAGGTGAACGTTTTAGCTAACCTAGTCCCTCTCTGTGAGCTGAAACAATCGATCTTCGAATGCCATGAATCAGGCACACTGGCTACCAGACACAGTGAGTAGGGCCCAGACAGAGCTTGATCACATGCCCAGTTATCAATTGTCTCACAGGCCTCGACTAGCCCTGGGTTTTTCCTTGGACACCTTAGGTGTGTTTAAAGCATTGTTGAGTCAGCTATAATGTTTATCTGTGTTTTTTGTTCAGCTTTCATCTTCTTCTAGATCCCAGTTGTTGAATACAGGAAAGGCCATGTGCACCAATTGAGTCATATTTGAATATATTGAGTCTCTCTGGGGCGCTAGCCTCTGTTTTAAAAAGGTGAGACATACCCATATGCCCTGAGACAGAGTTAGACATCTGAAAACAAGGTCATTGAGATCAATTTCCTCATCCTTGGAAGCTTTTTTAAGTGCTATGATTCTCAGGTCTTTACAGAGCAAAAAAGCTATAAAAACCTAAACAGAATTTCACATCAGTGTCTTTGCCTTTTGCACACAAAAAATTTAACTGCAGAGTAAAATTATATAATTCAGAGCACAGTTTTTACCCAGCTCTTTCCATTTCCTGCTCTGTCCTGGACCCAAACAGTAAAGACAACAATGGAATCCCTGGGGCTCCAGCTAAAATCCTTCAGAGTCAAATTGTTCCTTATTTTTAAGGACATAGCTTAATGACGAGGTGACTAGTATCTACAGGGAGTTTCCCATGGTATATCATGGTGAAAAGAAGATGAGCAGAGACAAGATTGATTATGAGGTCCTTCAGATAATGTCACATGCAGAATGGAGACTGAATTCTCAAGGCTTGGTTTGTGAGATTCAAGTACTACTAACCAAGCCTCTCCAACAGAATGGCCTTCTTATTGTTTTGTGCTTTACTTTTTTTTTGTTTTCCATAGTGTTCTCCATACCCTGTGGCCCACTGGCTCCTGAGAGAGGAAAGTGGAGAGCATAACTGTCCCAGGGCCTGCAACCAGCTGTCCGAGCAAACAGTAAAATGCTAAGAGGTCAGGGTGGAGCTCCCTGGGAGCCTCTTTAGGCTGTGAGCTCTTCAGAAATGAAAGTGATGCTTTTACCAGGAGATACTTAAATCATGGTGAAGTCTCCCCCTGGGCTCTTTTGCCCTCCAGAGAATTAATATTTATATTTATTCCAATAATATAATAATAATAGTAATAATAACAATAATAATAATAAACAACTCTCTAGTTCTTTAAGATAGTAGAGAAACCTGTTTTTCTACAAAGAGGATAAAAGGCAAAAATTTTTAAAAGATCAAAGTACAAGGATACTTACAGCTACTTGACTATTCCTTTGTTCTGCTCAGGCTCTTAGACACATATTTCTGAATTACCTGAGTTTCTGTTAGAAGCAACAAGAAGAGTCTGATTCAGAAAAGAAGGGAGGAAGAGGCCCATGTATTACCTAAAACCAGAGGCTTTGCTTATATCTAAAATGGTGAGATTTACCCAATGACCATGAAGTTAGAGAAAGGGAGGGAGGGAAGGGGGGAAGGAGGGAGGAATAGAGGGAGGGAGGGGGAGGAAAAAGGAGAAGGGAAGGAAGGAAGAGAAAGAAAGAAAGAAAGAAAGAAAGAAAGAAAGAAAGAAAGAAAGAAAGAAAGAAAGAAAGAAAGAAAGAAAGAAAGAAAGAAAGAAAGAAAGAAAGAGAGAGAGAAAGAGAGAGAGAGAGAAAGAAAGAGAGAGAGA
>PVIC010003504.1:0-68636 GCA_004025085.1 Thryonomys swinderianus | reverse complement strand
CCTTGTTTTCACCTTTTGATGATGCCCTTGATCCTGCCCACACTTTCCCAACAGTTCCATCAAATCCCTTGAATCAGCCCCTTTGGATGGTGCCAGTTCTGTCCTGCTGGGGATTTTGATGGGTTCTCTAGTGAATGTAATGTGTAGAACAATGACTGCGTGGAGACATGTACTGCAGTTGGTCCTTACCCAGCAGTCTATTCAGTTCGTCGGGCGGCATGGCTTGGAAGGCTTCGTTTGTGGGAGCAAAGACTGTGTAAACTCCTTCCCGATTGAGGGTCTCCGTGAGCCCAGCAGATTGGATGGCGGCTACCAGCATGCTGTGGACACACACATGGAAGATGTCACTTGCCCGTGAGAAGGGGAGCAGGGCATGTTTCCTTCACATGCCTCATTGTGGTGGATAGCAGAGCCCAGACCACAGCGGGACACATACCTTACTGGTTCCGTGCCGTACTATGCACAGAGGTCATGATTCTAGCTCATGTCTTCTCTCCACCCGGTGTAAATGCTATCATCCGTTAAATGGACAGAAGGCAGAGTTCAGAGTGGGAGGAAGGGAGGTGAAAGGCAAGAAGTGCGGCTGACTCAGAGAGAGCCGAGCCCTGGGCCCAGTACGTGACTCTGGGGACAGCAGAGGTGGTGTGGTTGCCCAGGTCCTAGCGCAGGTGGCTGAAATCAGTGACAGGAAACTACTCAGAATGACAGCACTCAGTGGTGAATGAGCAAGTTGGAAACAGAGAACAGAGCAGAAAGACACCCCAATGTGGGGACTTCAGTTGCCACTTGGTGGGCTCTGCACAGCAAGTGAGAGACACCCTCAAGTTCCAGAGACATCCTTGCATTGCACCCCCAGGCCACGTGTTCTTGCTCACTGGGGCCTTTACAATGAGCAAAGGCTGTTTCATGAGCTTTAGTAATAAAAATGTACCCCCCTTACCATGGGTATAAGGACGACATTCCCAGGATTTCACGGTGACCCTCATTCCTACCCCCCCCCCAACAGTCACACCAGTGCATTCTCATATTAGGTGAGTCTTTGGGGAAGTGAGAGGCGTGACAAAAAGCCGGGGTTCACCATCCTGCACAGTGTGGCCACTTGGCAGAAGTCTCACTCTGGGAAGAGACTGATTACCTGAAGCGACTGTCCCCCTTCAGGACATCCATGACAGTCCCCGTGGGTGGGGTAAGCATCCGGTCCATGGTGAACAGGGTCCCGTACCGTCCCCTCTTGTCGTGGGCAGCGATGCAGCTATTCTCGATGCACAGGCTCTGTGCAGGACAAGAGCAGAGAGAAGGGGCCGTTATCCTCCCAAGTGGGGCTCACGCTGATGGGAACCCGTAAACGGTAAGTATACACTGGGTGGGTCACGGAGATTGGGGTAACATGATACATTTCTCTGGGAGGGAAAACAACACAAAATGATCTTCCTCAAGGAAAGAATGACCATAGAGACCCCAGTCAAGGTACGCAGAGGCCTCACCGTGAGACTATCAGTTACATATGAGGCCCACTGACAGTTAGTAAGTAGATTTTAGGCTGAGGCCACTGGTTCACTTATTTAATAGACGACAACCATCTTTAATGAAATGCTGTTGACTGGCCCAGGCAGGGAGCAGTGTTCAGTTCTGGGTCTCATCTGCTATCCCGGGTAGCTATGGATGAAGACAGAGAAGACGCAGGAGAAGAAACAAGGGAACACTGTGGGCCAAGGACAGCTGTGTTTGTACTGTATCCGCAGAGCGGCTTCTCTTCACATACGCTCAGATGATCCAAGCCCTCCACCCCTCCTCTCACCCCTCATCCCTCGGAGTTCCTGGTGGTTTTACTGCTTAGCAGTCCAGGTCAGACAAGGGCATGGTATGCTCTCCACGGCCTCCAGGAAAGGAGATTCTGATCCTCCCACAGGATCTCATTGAACATTACATAAACTTTCCGGAAATGACTTCCCTATTAGAAATCAGTTCTTGTGCAAACTCCTGCTTATTACAGATTAAAAAACAAACAAACAAACAAACACAAATATCGCTTCCATTTCTTAGAGCTGAGGTAGAGAAGAAGTAGGATTTAGGACCCTGAACTTACATTACGATAAACAAAAACTCTGAGTTTCTTGCCACCCAGTGTTTCCAGGGTCTGTCCACGGTACAAGTCCTTCGAGGCCACCTGGCCTTTAACTATGTGGTTTAGAAGCAAATTCTTCATTTGGGCATCAATGCCAGGAGCTCCATCTGTGAAAGAAGGTGTGGTTAGGGCCAGAGCCAGGATCCAGGATGAAGAGAATGGCGACCCAGATACGTCACAAAGCCCATCCCTCCTGGAGTTTAGAAATGGAGACTGAGAAATCCAGCGGGGTTGCCAATATTCCTTAATATCTTGCATCTTCTTCAGAAAGAAAAGCACAGATAATTGAGGGTGTTTGGAATATTGCCCGAAGGGAGAAGGGGCACATGCACACACTCGGGCGCTCCTCCTTGTCCTCCGTTTGGCTCAGCTCAGCCAAAGCCTCATGCTGGTCCTGCAGATAAAAACACAGGAGCTGCTCTACTCTCCTGGCAGATGCATAGCCTCGCGTTCTGAAGAACAGAGCCCCAAATGCACTCTCAGTTCTGCCGAATGAAACAACAGCAAGTCTAAAGTCTCTGCTGGCACCTCATCTGCTTCAGATCGAGCTGGGGAAAAGGTCTAAGGTGCCATGGACGCTGTCAACAGGGAGGGTGTCATGCAGGTGTGGGTGGGAGTGGCTGCCCCAAGAGGCAGATAGGGTGCCTTTCCCATGTTACCTTTGAACACAGAATTCATGGGGGCCAAGAGGGTCAGCCGCTCATTTCCGGAGAGATGTGTGCTGAGGCCAGCTTGGCCGAGGAGGTCAGTGACTGTAGAAACATCAGACTCTGCAGCCAACTCAAGCAGTGTCTTGGCTACAGGAAGGAGAAAAGGGTTCTAGAGTTAACAGTGGTGTCTGCGCTTATCATCCATCCACCGCAGGTCAGGACCCCCATTAGCGGAAATGTCATCTTGCAAGCCAACGATCCTCTGAACACGGCAGGGCATATCGGATTTGGCATAAAAAACCTAACCAGTGGAGAAAGGAGATGAGCTTTGGTCTGGCAAAAGGCAGCAGCTGTCTCAGGCCCTGGAGTGGCTTGGGTGCCGCTGAGAAAGCATGTGCTCTGTGGTCAACTAATGGCCATCTGTACTCAATCACAGCGAGAAGCTCTTCTGAAACTGCGTCTCTCTTCCTAGGAACCATTAATGGCCCCTACTACCTCTAAAACAGTGTCTGAATTCCTGTGCCTAAACCTCAAGACTCTTCACAATAGGGTTATAACTTCCCACTAGACAGTGGTCAATGGGCTGTGAACTGAGTCCGGCAGGGAGGTGGCTCAAAAGGTCCCCAAATCGCCACCACCCCTGCCCCCAGGAACAGCAGACTGGATGGCAGGCTGGATCGGACTAAGGCCCTGGAGGCCCGGTATACCTGAGTCTGGGATGAGCAGCTCATCGATGAAATGGATCACACCATTGGTAGCCAGGATGTCCTTGTTAGAGATGATGGCCTTCCCATTGATGGTAAGCATGTCCCCACTGCAGCCCACGTCCAGAGTGGTGCCCTCCAGCGTCTCCATGGACAGCCCTGCGACAATGGCCTCCGCGCACATGGCCGACTTCAGGATGTGGTTGTTCAGTAGATCTGAGAGCAGAACAGGACGCAGGTGAGGTCAGAGCCTGCTGTAGCCAGATCCCTGGGGTCAGCTTACAGCCTGCCCATGCTGCGAGGACTCTGTCCTACCACACAAGGGCCTTCAGACAGGCTGGGGAGACACAGGGTCTGCGGCCTTCTTTCCTCCTGTTTGCACCCTCTAAAACTGGGTGGGGCTCTAAAGTGTGGCTGCCTGAGTTTGAGTCCCATGGCTACTGGCCAGCTTGGGGACACTAGGCAAGCCATTTAGTGTCTTCAAGTGTCAACTTCTGCATCAGTAATCTGGAGATGAGAACAGCATTGCTCTCCTCTGCAGAGTAAAATGTTCAGCACGTTGCCTGGTGATGACAGAGCAAGTGGTCAGAAGTGCCAGCCACTGGCTTCAGAGTGCTGAAATTCTGGGCAAATTCTTTTATCGGGATCTCAATTTTGCAGTAAAGGAAAATCTCCAGAGAGCCTACCATGGGAAAGTTGTGAATTATTGGTACATTTCATTTGCCCTACTGGGATCTGTTTTAGAGGGTGGGGAATGGTGATTAGTAAGACATGGCCACTGTTTTTCCCTTTGCCTCACTGGTAGATAATCAACTCAGTTGCTGATCCACGTGTCCAAGCGTTACGTTAGGGTAGGGCTGGGGCTAGCATCCCGAGAGGGCTTCTGCCTTGTCCTTATTCTCCCGGGGATTCATGAGCCCTATATGGAGGGAGCTGCAAGGGCCTTTAAGAAGGATGTGTCCCTGCCTCAGGCCGAGTAGCTTCCTAAGCTACAGCTCTCCCAGGCTCCAAGGTCCTCAGTCTCACACTCTCACCACGGAGGTGAATTTCAGTCTAGGGCTGAGTGTGGGAACCAAAACTGCACCGTCACGGACAGGAGGAAGTTCTGAGGCTCCGCAGAGGCAGGGGGCTGCTGGAAATGGCTTACCAAGCCACTGCTGACCTGATTCAGCCAGAGGCAAGACAAAGGACATGAAGGTCCTATAGTAGTGAGGCCCTTGGGAATCTTGCTTCTCTGAGAAAGGCACTGAAGCCCACTCAGGAGGAAGCAGGGTAGGACTGGAGGCCAAACTTCCAATGGGACATACCAGCCTCAAGCTGGTCTTGTCTAACTTCCAGCCCATTAGTAGCAAAAGGGGAGTGTCAGTGGTTGAGCCTTTTCCTTCAAGTCCACAGCCATAGCAATTGGCTTTTGCTTTGAGTAAGCCAGTTGCTGAGCACAAAAGGCAGATCCACAGAAGGTGTAATAAGCAGTTATGGTATCTGCGAAGATGACATGTTCTGTACAAAAGATGTTTGATTTTTGAGGTACAGTTTGTCCTTCCAAGGTCCATGTCTACAGACTTGTTCTGCAGTTGACACTGCTTAGAGACTGTAGAACCAGAAGAGCTAGAGTCTAGCAGGAGGTCAAAGATCACCGGGGGCATGGCCTCAAGGAAAACTGGAGGACTCTGTCTCTCTCTTTCTCCTTTTTATTCCCTTGATACCAGGTGAGCAGCACCAAAGCCACACGCCCAAAGCAAAGGGGTCAACCAAGCATGGATTGAAACCTCCAAAACTGTGAGTCAAGTGATGGTTTCTCGTTCTGAGCTGATCCTCTCACATATTTGTTACAGTAATGGGAAGCTGACTAGTACCAAGAGGAACACAGTTTGAAATGGGGAGCAAAATATGCTGAGATGTATTTAAAACTCTTCTCTTCTAGGCAGCCTTGTAGGTCCCTGAGGCTGTGTGGGCCCCACCCCCATTCCACAGTCCCTTGCGTATCTGCATTCACCAGATTCGATCCACAACAACATGTTGGGAACCCAGCCGCCCTACCTTGCTGACTTCCTTGTAGCCACAGACTGGACTGTATTCACTTCTGTGGCCCCAGTTCCTGGCATAGAACAAGCATACAGAGGCACCAAAACCAGGTGGAAACGGAACAGATCCCATCTGTACTTTAAGAAATGTGCCCTTGGGCCAGAGATTTAGCTCAGTGGTTCCGGTGCCTGCCTCGCAAGCGCAAAACCCTGGGTTTGATCCCAGTAACCGTTGGGTGTGGTGACTCACGCCCACCAGCCATCAATACCACATACCACAGTGCCGGGTGTGGTGGCTCACGCCTGTAATCCCAGCACTCGGGAGGCAGAGGCAGGAGGATTTCTGAGTTCCAGGCTTGCCTGGGCTACATAGTGAGCTCAGGGCCAGCCTGAACTACAAAGTGAGACCATCTCAAAAAAAAAAAAAAAAAAAAAGAAATGTGCCCTTTCTTTTCCCTGCCTGGCCAGGAGGAGGAGAACACTCTGAGCTGACAGGCTAAGTGCAGTGGGCATTTTTTATAGTATATGGCAAAGGTAGGTTTAAATAGACTCAGAAGAAATGGAGTCATCTCTGGGTTAAATTTTGGAGGAATAGAGGGGCCCACAGGGGACTGGGACCTACTTTCCTTTCTGAGGAACTCAGGGCTTATCAGGTGGCTTAGTGCTTATGGCTCTGAGAGCTCCTGGAGTTGACAGAGTACCTGACAAGGCAGAGTACCCTGATCTGCTTGCTCCTTCCCTTCCTTCCAGCAGTAACCATGTGGGGGTGGGGATGGAGCCAGCAACAGGGAGTTAAGAGTTCTCCAGTGACAGCGGAGGGTTAGCTCAGTGGTTCCAGTGCCTGCCTCTCAAGCGCAAGGTCCTGAGTTTGATCCCCAGTAACCACATATAATGCTGGGTGTGGAGACACGCCCACCAACAATCAACACCACATACCACAATGCCGGACGTGGTGGCTCACGCCTGTCATCCCAGCACTTGGGAGGCAGAGACAGGAGGATTGCTGAGTTCTTGGCGGCTTGCCTGGGCACCATAGTGAGCTCAGGGCCAGCCTGAACTACAAAGCAAGACTCTGTCTCAAAAGCAAAAAAAAAAAAGAGTTCTCCAGTGCAGGTTTCTACTATAATTCTGACTGACGAATTCTGAAGAATCACCATGATGATAGCATTTCAAGGATGCCGTGACTTGTCGCCCTGTCCCCGCCTCACCCCACACCTCACGCACCTCCACCTGTCAGCCTCGCGTTGGCTTTGGTCCTTGAGTCTTTATTGCCCTGTGGCTGCAGAGGAGGCTCAGTTAGGACTTCCGACTCCACCTCACTCCTCACCCGTGGACAAAGCTCTGCCCTTTAGAGCCAGGGTGGGGCTCTGCTCTGGACGCCACAGAGACCTGGGAGTAGTGGGACGGATGGTCCCAGGCTACAGCTGTGATGGACTTCCTCAGGGCCACCTCCGGGCAGGTGATGGACAAAAGCAGGGCTTGGGCTTACTCTGGCTGCTCCGATGGGGCGATGTCCTTACCTCTCAGGGCCTCTGGGTCACCCAGGATCCGGTTGAGAGTCTCTGCGGGGATCTTCTCAAAGGCCTCATTGGTCGGGGCCAAGAGTGTGAACTGGCCGTCGCCCTCAAGCAGGGTGTTGAGGCCTGATGCAGCCACCGCAGCCTGTGGGAAGGGAGGAGGATGAAGTGCTGCCGAAGGCTCTGGGTTCTGCTTAGCAAGAAGCACACGCAGCCTTGCGGGTCCTCCCTTGAGGACTCAGGCCTGGGACAAAAAGAGAAGCTAAACCAGAGCTCCTCCTCGGCACGGCTTCCCTGTGACTGGCCTGGTCTGTGTTCCAGTCAAACCCAGCATCTTTCAGGTACTCCTATGCCTCCTCCTTTCTGCCCTGCAGTTCTCTCTGCCCTTCCCTCTTTCTTCACGTCCCTGACTCCTGTTTCTTCTTCAGGCCTTAACTGAAACACTGTTTCTCTAAGTGTCCATCTGGCATCGGTCTGCACTCCCAGGCCCCCAGGAGAAGCTGAGTCTCCCTGGTTTAGATACCTCCTCGGCGCGCACCATCTAGCACCTGGAACTGCATAGTTAGTGGTGAGTTATGTGATCTGTGGGAGTGTGAGGATCATGTGGCCCACGTGTCCACCAAGTCTGAAAGGTCTTACAGGACCTGGCCAGGCTTCTCCCCTCCCCTTCTGCCTTGCCAGTGCCCTTTGCTCTGGCCCATGGGGCTCTTCTTCACTGCGCCTGCTCTTCAGCTCTCTTCCTCCCTCCCTGGCAGCGCTCTTGCCCCACCCTCGGGTAGAAGAAGCCCACCGTCTCCTCCAGGCCGCTGAGGAAGCCATCTCTTCCATAGAGCCCGTTCCTAACCATCCTGCCCCTGGGCCTTCCTTTCCTCTCATGCACCACGGACCTGCTGGAATGTTTACCATGAGCTATGCCTATTTTGTGTCTTGTCTGTCTCCCCAGAAAGAATATTAATGAACACCACTGAAGACAGAACTGTATCTGTGCTCTCATTACCCTGCAGCGTGGGACAAGAGCTAGGAGGGAGCAGGTGCTTAGAAAGCGTATGTTAGAGAGAAGGAAAGGTAGGCATGGGAGCGTGTCACGGGGGAAGAAGAAAGGATTATGTGCCAAACCCGAAGAGGAAGGGATTGCTCAAGAGAACCAAGTTCTATCAATCAAAATATAGGGTGACAACGTTATGGCAGTATTATTCACTTGCAGGTCCCTGTGTTTTGAGTGACCCAGAAGAAAGGCAGAGGAGAAGGGCTTTGAGCAGGCTCCTAGGCGCTTTAGAGCCAGCTAACAGCTGTCCCTGCTTGCTGAGGTTTATCTGGCCCTAGTGTGTTTTTCTCTCTGTGTTGGAGATCTCCAGGGAGGGACCACCCCACTCCCACTTGTATCCTTTGTGGTTAGAAAGTTCTCCTTGACCCAGGGCAAAAACCCTGACAAGGCAGCCTGCATCCACTTCCTCCTGAGTGGAAGCTGCCAGAAGGAACATTGGCCCCTCAGTGGTAAGACGGATGCCTGCTGTGCATGGGGAAGGAACAGTGTTCTTATGGCCTCAGAGCAGTGACAAGCCAGTGCAGGAGTAGAGCGTAAACTTTTTTGTTTACATGGATGGCCTCTCCAGTAAGCCTAGGCCTCATGGAAACATGGGCATGGCTGGAGCAGGGTCTAGCGTGGCCCAGAAGCATTATGTAACCCAACAGGGCATTTATTCCAGTGTCTCTAAAAGGGAGCCAGCATCAGGAGGAAGGGCTCTCCCATCTACAGAACCCACAGCACCGGCCCAGGCAGCCCAGGGCTCAGAGGACCCTTTCTGCTGCTGCCACAGAACTTTCCCGGGGAGGCACGCAAAGGAAAGGTTTGCAAAAGACAGAACAGAGGCTGACCTAGGACAGGTCAAGCTGAACATCTAACTAATGGACTCTCCCTAGTCCCCTCCCTCCAAGAGATGTTCAGACACCCTCCACTCCTCCTGCAGAAGACACCCCACCAGGCCCCCACTCCTCCTGCAGAGGACACCCCGCCAGGCCCCTCTCTGGAGGCTGCACGTCAGCCCCTCACCCGAAGGGTCTCGAAGGTGTCCTCAATCTCAATGATCTGCTGGATGTTGTTGGTGATGGTGGAGATGACCTTATCGATGAGATGTACCACACCGTTGGTTGCATGGTGGTCGGCTTTCAGCAGCCGAGCACAATTGACAGTTACAATCTGCTCGAAGAAGAATCAAGGGTGAGTGGCTGAGATAATGGAGGCCAAATGTGGAAGACCCCCGAGGGATAAACGGTGCCTTCACTCCCAGCAGGAGGATGTGGTTCTACCTGCTGTGGAACGTGCGGGCCCAAGGAGAGGCAGACCCAGGAGCAGGGGTCCCTAGGACAGAACCCTAGGAAGCGGCCCCCTCCATGGGGCACACAGGCTCACTGGGGCAGAGGACAATGCGGGCGGTCGGGGTGCTCCTACCCCATTGGGATAGTGGTGGATCTGGATGTTGGAATTCTGGTACATGGAGGTGAGGGCCGTGCCGTGCTTCAGCTCGTCGGTCAGGACCCGCCTGTCCACCATGTGGTAGCGAAGGGCGTTGAGCAGCTCGATGTTGACATTGCTCACCAGGGAGTCCAGCACTTCCTAGGGGGAAGGACAGCCTGACAGTTAGTGCCCAGACCACCATATTCAAGGGCTGGGCTCCTGCTCCCCCAGGAAGCATGCTTTCTAAGCCCCAAGGGGCACTGGCCTCCTTTCTGCCAAGGGCCCCTCCTCTAAACACCAGGCCTTGCCTATCTCAGATGAAACGGACAGGACGAGGCCCGAGGCCCGGGGAGGCGTAACTGGTCTCCTCTCAGGGGTTAAGGGAAAAGCCTGTTGAAACAGTAGCTGCAGCACCCGTTCCTCACACTTGCGCAGGCCCTGGGGAGTAGGGTAGGCCCCTGGAAGAGTCCTCCGGGGAGAGCAGGGTTATCTCACCGCCGGCAAGGAAGCCCAGGCCTCATTGCTAGGGGCAAAGATGGTGAAACTGCCAGGGCCCTCCATCTCAGGCCTCAGCTTCTCCGTGCGGTCTGTGTACAGCTGCGTGGTGGTGGAGCCCACGACTCCCAGGGTCTCGTACAGGTTGGAAAGGGGAAGGGCTGTGGAAACAGAGGACAAGAGGGGTGACTTCTGGAGCCCATCCAGTCAAAACCCCTACCCTCCTCTGCTAGCAAGGATGCTGGGTGAAGGGAGGCGAAGTGGGTGGGAAGCCAGGAGAGTTGACTGCTGGGGCGCTCAAAACTTGCCACCGGTATCTCAGAACCACTTAGCAAGTCAAATGTCTCTCTGTGTGAACACTGCTAATTGGTAATTTCTGATTATTTTAAACACAGCAGAGCAGTTTTCGTTCCTAGAGATTTACCTAATAAGGGCAAGAATACACACCCAGAAGAAGACATCCTAATACTGAACTAGTGTTACATATAATCTGGTTATTAAAACTAGCTCCCAGTGGCCTCTACTAGAATGAAGCAATTATAAACCTGAGCTACTTTCTGCATTTGCAGGTTCCAAGGTGTTGTTTCTACAAAATGGCCTAATGTAGAGAAAGTCTTTCTCAGAGGGTGTGTCCAGTGTTCATTTCACAAGCTCTGAAACCAGGGTGCAGAGGCCGAGCTTCGTTTTAAAACCAAATTCCTTTTCCCTTTACATTCAGCCACCTGTTCTTCCCTTAGGGTTAGTGACGTCACAACCTCACCCATGCCAAGCACAGCTTCCTTGTGACTTCAGTACCAACTCAACTGCCCCCACCCCGTTTCAGTCTCATCTTTCTTTCCTTTTTCTTTTTGAGCCAGGGTCTTGCTTTGTAGTTCAGGCTGGCCCTGAGCTCACTATGTAGCCCAAGCAAGTTCAAACTCAGCAGTCCTGCCTCTGCCTCTGCCTCTCAAGTGCTAAGCACTGGGATTAGAGGCGTGAGCCACCATGCCTGGCACTGTGGTATGTGTAACTGATTGTTGGTGGGTTTGAGTCACCATGCCTGGTACTTTTGTGTGTGATTAACAGGAATTGAACTCAGGACCTTGCACTTGCTAGGCAGGCACCAGGACCATTGATCTAAATTTCTGGCCTTCATCTTTTTTAATTTAAATGAACAGCTTACATTTCAAAGTTAAAATACAATCCCTGCCACACAGTTGGTGATGATATGTGACACTAAGGAAAAGACTCCAACGAAAATTGCAGATATCACACTGTTTTTGGCCCAATATGGCAGTTCATAGGACTCTTGGTTGGCTCTAGGTGAGCCGCATGGCCTGTGGTTCTCCTCTCTGTAGCTCCAGCAGGCCAAGTTCAGATACAGAGTAAAGGGTGGTGGCTTGGGCTTCCCAGCCAGAGACCAACTACCCTGTCTGATCTCTATCAGGGCTGGTGGGAAACTGAAGGCCCAACCTTATGGATGCTTCAGAACTACTCTTAGCTAGAGACAAGGCCAGGAGTCTGCCCATGCCATGGACAGGCTTCTACTAGCATCAGGCCAGAACTAGAGTTCGCTCCACCTGGTTGTTGAAGGGTCAGGGGGAGGTTCCCACTACCTCTACCTCTCATTCTTGACCCCTGCATGGAGCCCAGGGCAGTGAGCACACTGTGGAGCACCAACATGCCCTCGTACCAGGCCCCATCCAGATTCTGCTCCTCTGTCCGACCTCACCCTCCATCCTCACTCAGAGCAGAGCCTGGTTTACTCACCTGCTGGACAGCCCTTCTCTCCTGGGACCTTTTCATACCCAGGACAGCACTCGTAGCTGGTGACTCTGTAATGAGACATGCATGTGTGTATCAGGCAGGCTTCACTCATGGGCCCTCAGTCCCTCTCCAGACACCATCTCCTCAGTGGCCTCCCTGGAGGTCACCAATGAGATCATGGTTGTGCCTTTCATTGGCAAAAAGCTGTTCACTCCTCCTTAGCTTTGTAGAAAGAGCCCAGTGGCTGCCAATACCTACAAATAACTCACTCAGAAGCTAGACTGTGGTAGCTTATTGGATAGTGTGGTTAGATGGTGTGGATAGTGTGGTATATAACTCTACTGAAGATTTTTCTTGAACACAATACCAGGGATACCTGGTCATTGGTGCACTGGGAAGGTAGCAAGTAGGGGTAGGCAGATTTATACCAGTTCTAACTCCAGGGCTCTTGCCAGTCTCCTTCTGAGAGATCATGGTTGTGCATGTTCTGCCAGTCTCCTCTCCTTCCTGGGGCTCAGTTTCCTTGTCTGTAAAAGGCACATGTGCATGTGGCAAAAGAGGAGAGGAGGTGGCACTGAACTCATTCAGTTAAATCTCCCCTGCTCTTCTCCTTCTCCATTTTTATATCTAAAAGAGGTAGTGTATATGTGACCATCAAGTTTTTCTGGGTCTTTACAATTGAACTTTAAAGATAAAAACAAAGCTTTTATGGGCTGGAGATTTAGCTCAGTGGTTCCAGCGTCTACCTTGCAAGCGCAAGGTCCTGAGTTCTATCCCGGTAACCACATACAGTGCTGGGCGTGGTGACTCACACCCACCAGCAATCAATACCACATACCACAGTGCCAGGCGTGGTGGCTCACGCCTGTAATCCCAGCACTCGGGAGGCAGAGGCAGGAGGATTGCTGAGTTCGAGGCTTGCCTGGGCTACATAGTGAGCTCAGGGCCAGCATGAACTACAAAGTGAGACCCTCTCTCTCTCTCAAAAAAACAAAAAACAAAAAACAAAAAACAAAAAACAAAGCTTTTATGGAGATTTTTTTCCTATTTGATCTAAAATTCTTAATGAATAAAGACGCATTGTTGTTTCAAACAGAAAATATGCATAAGATTATATAGTAAAGTTTTCTCCAAACACCTTCATCCTTCAGCCCATTGTCTTCCAGGAGACACTAATATTGCCAGAAGTCTCTGCATGTAAATGAATACAGCATAGCATCGCACCTTTAGGAGAACTAGAGACTTCCTCTACTCTTACTGACTAGCCTGTTATGAGACAGTGACCACCATCTCAGATCTGAAAGACACAGCTTCAGCCAATCTGAGATTCTGAGGAGATGCAAAAGATGGGGCATTTCCTGTTTCCAGGAAAGCAGAGTTCAGAAAGCCTGCTTCTCAGAAAGACTTGCTTTGAAGCCCAAATCTCAACATTCAGCCGAGGTCCTGCAGCCAAAGGCAAACAGCCATGTTCTCTCTGTCCTTATGTCTTCCACATGGACTGGCCCTGGGAGATGAATAAGAAGTCAGACTTGAGCTGCAGTGAGCGTCACCAGACATGCTCATGCACCATGGTCGACGGCACCACCTAATGACAGGTGGGCAGGATGAGAACTGTGCATGAGGCGTCTTGCTCCTGCGAATTCACCTGCCATCAGCTCCAGCTTCGTGCGTCTCACAGGTAGACATGGGCTCCCAGGAAAGGACTGAGGAATGACAATGACACACATTCTTCTCTGCCCGTGCTCTCCGCCTGCTTCCTTTTCCCCTTTCCTTCGTAGCCTTCTGTCTCTGTATTTGCAGCAGTTACACAGGACTGACCATGGCCCAGACACAGTTTTACCTGCAGAAACTAAAATCATCTCTACAACTAAAGAACTGGTTAACCGACAACTTATAAAGGCAGCCTGGCATAAGAGAAACAGTCCCAGATTCAGAAGCCTTGGCTTGTGAGCCATCAGGAACTAACAAGGTGACTTTGAAAGTCCTGTCTATTTCTGGTCTCAGTTTCTTTTTTTTTTTTTTTTTTGAGACAGAGTCTCGCTTTGTAGTTCAGGCTGGCCCTGGTCTCAGTTTCTTGATCTATAAAGTGAGGTAAAGTTAAATGAGATGATTTTTAAATTTCTTTCAACCTCACATTCAGTTCTAGTCCATAGGCTGATGTCTAGGGAGAGAGAGGTACTCTCTCAAAGAAGAACAGAGTGTGCTGGCTTCTCGTAGCCCATAGCACTTGACTAGTCTATGTGGAAGATTCTAGGCTTTCTTTGAATACATATCCAGGTTCTGTGGCTGGAACTAAGGAGATTCCTCCTCAGCCACCTCCAGCATCCACACGTAGTTTTAGTCTTTTTTTTTCTTTCCATGAAAACAGCTGTGCAAAATTCCAGAGTTGGCAAAGCCCATTAGAAAAAGTCTTATCACAGAATTCTCACCTCCGGGCGCCCTGTGCACACAGCTACAGCACACTGCATGGCTCGGAACTCCCAGCCAACCAGTGGAAGATCTGATCTCCAAAATGTTGGCTGCTGAGTTCCATTTCAGAAAAACCACAGGAGTACAGAATAGCTCAGTGGCCTCACCAGGATTTCAGTGAGGACAAAAGAAAACAACTTCCAAGTGTGAATTTTCTGGTTCTTACGCATGTGAGCAGGACATAAAGAGACTGACACCAGGAGAAAAAAGAGGACAGAGGGGTTGGGGAGGAAGGGACAGATGGAAGTAAAACAGTCTCTTGGAGATGAAGTGTGAGCAGGAGGGAAGCAAAAAGCAAGCTGCAGGGCACTGAGGGGCGCTGGGGTCTCTGAAGATCCCAGGCAGGGGCAACCCGAAGGCTCCTCTCAGACTTTACCAAGTCCATCTCTTTTTGTGTGTTGCTGCTGGCCACGCACACGCTTGGGAGAGCAGACTCTCGACACAGCACTGGTAGAACGACCCAGGTCAGCCCTCCTCAGACGCTGTGCCTCCCAGGCAGGCTCTCTCTGCCCGTGTCTCACTGCATGCAGCTAGATCCGGTCTGCTCTACCCTCTAACACATATGGCCGCCTTCTGAAGCATACCCCACGCCACAGGATCAGCCCTTGGGGCTCCACAGTGCCCCCAGCTAAAGGCTTTATCCTGTTAGCTGAACACAGCTCCCTCCTGGGAAGCTTTCTCTTCATCCTCCTCCTCTGCTGGCCTCTCACCCCGTGCCCTCCTGCCGCCCAGGAGGGCGAGTCTGCTTGAACACCGAGGCCTTATGAGTTGACATGCTCCCCTAGTTGATGGGTTTCCTGTTTCCAGCTGCCCCAACAAGACCAGCCTTTACCAGGACCAGCCTGCATGGCCCCCCTGAAGCAGAGCACAGCTAGAGAATGAAGGCTGAGAACAGAGCTCACTGAGACTGTCTGGACCAGAACTTCCTGGCCGGGCAGTCTGCATCATAGCCTGGGTGGCGAGGAAGATGGAGACACAGAAAATGGGGCGCACTTTTGTGGGAATTGTTTTTATGTGGTATTTTAGGGCACAGTAGGGACTCTAGGATGTCAGACTGAGTCCCCTCAGTTGTTGTCCCAGGCCCAGCACTGGGGGAGAGGTTTTGAGGACCCTCCTTGCTGCAGGGGACCCTCATGACCACTGCACTGGACTGGGCCACTGAGAAGAGGCTGGTGACAATGGGCCAAAGGGCTTCTCTGATCCAAGCAATCCTGTCTTGGGCTCACAGCCATGGCTTTGGGGCCACAGAGAGAGACCCTCTCACTTGGGCATCTCCTGTGTTACTGACACTTGCTGCTTGTCTTGATTCTTCCCGGGGGTGGCACGATAGAGTAGACAGACCTCCCCCAGGCCCCAGTGGATGGGCAAGGTGGTCAAAACATAGGGCCTGTATTCATTTTCTGTAGTTTGCTGTAACAAATTTTGTATTATGTCAGAGTCAGGAGTTTGCTTCGTGGGACTAAAGTCAAAAGTTGTAGGCCGGGATTTAGCTCAATGGGACCTACCTGCCTTGAAGGCACGAGGTTGTGAGTTCAATCCCTGGTAAAAACAAACAAACAAACAAACAAACAAATAAAAGTTGCATTCTGTCCAGGGTCTACGGGGATCTCCCATTCCCTGCCTTCTGTAGCTCCTGGAGGTTTCTCATGCCTTGGCCTGGGGTCACACCAGTCTGACTTCAGCTTTCACTCTCACGTTCCTCTCTGACTGTTCCTATGGTGTCCCCCTCATAAGGAATTTAGGATTACACTGGCCTCACCAAATAATCCAAGAGAATCAATATTTGTAGTTCTGCAGATTAGGATATAGACATCTTTGGGAGGATGTTTTTCTACCTATCACTGGGCTTTATGCCACATAGCATATAAGTGCATGCAAGTTCACAGTAGAACAAAATTCCATGTCAGCGAAGTAGCCTCCTAATTTGAAGAATGGTCTAGAGCCTTCAGGAAGCACTGCCAACAGAGGGGCTGTGAGTCTCTGGTGTCTGAAACTTGACCAGTCTGATTATCCATGGGGTCCCAGTGAGTACAAAACAGGGAAGGAGGCACGGTGTGGGTCTCAGAACAGTCTACATGGCCTTTCACTGTTCACTTCTTTTTCCTCTTGGGTCCAGGATTATTGGATACAGGAAAGTGAGGAGGGGGAAGGATCTTCCTATCAGATGCCCCTGAGCTCCCTGCCTAGAATGACTGCTATTGAAAACAGATCTACCAGGTAGAAAAGCTTGACCATGTCCCAGCTGCCTTCAGGAAAAGCTACATCTATAAGCTTTAATGCCCGGCTGAAGCAGTACTATTTTGCCCCTGGGGAACACAGTACTTGTTACTCCAGAAATAGTAGTGTCCAGTTCATCTTGGCTCCACAGAACAGCTTCTGCACTTGTGAAATGTGTGCTCGTGAAACCATTTCACGGCCCTGGCCTTCCAGCTTGCTGGCCTCCACATCACCCGTCCCCGTGCCGTGTCGGTGACAGCTGAGCTCCTGCTATGACTGTGATGTCCTCACCATGTCACCTCTGACCTGGCTGTTAAACCGGCTCCTCTCTCCAGGGCTCACACAAAAGGCGCCTGTTGAGAGGCAGCCAGGCTTCCTGACCACAACTTCCTGCACCTTTGCTCAAGCTACCACATACAAAATTTTACAGCTGCCGATCAAATGGGGTCCTGAAGTCACAGAATGGGGTGCCATCTGCCTCCCCAGCTTTCACTGTCTGAGTAGCTGTTGCAGCACTCTAGTGTTCTTTAGGTTCTAAAATGAAGGCTGAAGTGAATTTTCAAGTAACAAAATGCATGCAGACCCTGAAATAGGGCTCCTCTGGTTACCACTTCCTGCAATAAAATTCTTCCATCCACTTGAAATATTGCCCCAGTCTTGGGCTCCTCTTTCTTTGGGATGCAGAAAAGCTATCGTGGTGCCACAGCCTCACCTGATGAGGACTGTGCTGACCGAGACCTCTTCCCCCCCGCTTCCAGACATAGAGCCACAGGGACGGTAAGCGGCTCCCGTCTCCCCAGGCCTGTCCTTGGGTTTTTGTGTGACCCCACATCACAAGGTCCTCACCCAAAGAAGCTTAGTGGTTGCTGCTCCACCTCTGCTTTTAAGTTCAAACTTTCCTTCTGGTTTAGGCCCTTGAGGACCTGTGCTGCCCCCTTCCCCATGATGCTTTGTTTCCTTTTACCCTTTCCTCTGGAGTCTTGCTGAGAACATGCCACTGCCCGTTGTGGCCCAGCTGAGAGAGTCCTCTTTGCGCCAAACACCACCAGGCCCGTTTCTCAGGGTGGTCTTCACCCAGCTCTAGGCAGCTAGGGACCTGCTCTCCAGAGGGTGACAGTGGCTCCAGTCAGCACAGGCTTTCCCTCTCTCACCCTAACAACCACACAAAACCATGCATTCTGGCCGTGGGGCAGTCAGTCGGGAGCCCCCTCAGGGGCCTCTGTTTCAGAGGTACAAGTGCACCACAACGCTGCTGTCGGCTCTGGGGACAGCAGATATGAGGTCACCTTCTTCTCTTTTCCTGTGAATTCTCTTGTTCTCTTCCAAGACAGCCCCACCTTCCCAACACTGCAATGTGATGTTCCAGGAAGAGCTGCTCTTGTCCTGGATCGTGAAGTTTTACGTCGACACATGCTTTTCTATCCTCAATTCCTCTTCTTTGAAAGTGGCTAAAACAATGGTCCCAGTTGAGGGCTGAGGAATGTCTTTTGCTTTCGGCTTTGCAAGAGCGGTTCAATAGCTGGCACTGGATACTGACTCGACTCTAAGTCTCACTTCCCCACCACACCCCCGTACACATCTTCCTCTCTCTGGAACAGTCTGTCAACACAGCTCTGTTGCCTGTGCCTTGTGCTGGCAGCACACACATGGAGAAAGATTAAAGAGCCAATGAGCCAACATGACTCATCGCCAGGCATAGCATCCACCTGGGAGCTGCTAGGGATGTCAGCAAGCTACTGTTAACCTGTTGGGCAAATGTTTCAGCACAGGGGCTCCTGAAGTAGCATGGCAGATACCACCCTGTAGTTACTTTGACTTTTTTTTGAGACAGGGTCTCGCTTTGTAGTTCAGGCTGGCCCTGAGCTCACTATGTAGCCAAGCAAGCCTCCAACTCAGCAATCCTTCTGCCTCTGCCATGAGCCACCACGCCTGGCACTGTGGTATGTGGTATTGATTGCTGGTGGGTGTGAGTCACCATGCCCAGCATTGTATGTGGTTACTGGGGATTGAACTCAGGACCTTGTGCTTGCGAGGCAGGCGCCAGAACCGCTGAGCTAAATCTCTGGCCCTACTTTGACATTTTTTAGAGAAATCTTGAATTAACCAAATGGTGAGGCTCTTTGAAATCCAGGACTTTGAGAAGCAGAAGAGCCATTTGCTTGGGAAAGGCACTTTGGTTTCTCTCCAAGAAGTAATTATTTGGGGCCTGGTTTTGTGTTTAATTATGTAATTAAATTCCAACTTAAGTAGATTACACACACACACACACACACACACACACACACACACATATATATATATATATAGTGAAAAACTCAATCAGTACCAGAGGTATTGTTATAATTTATAATTGGATATCATAGAATAATGCATGGTACAGGATTTGTATAACCTTTTTTTGTTCAAACAAGCAAAAATTATAGCTGAGCCTGACGCTGTCTCTTCCAGATCCCCTGAAATGTGTCCTATCCTATGTAGCCTGGAAGCAGGGCTCTCAATCAAGGAGCAAACCTGCTTCCACTGACCTGCTCTGCACAGGCTCCCGGTAACTGCTGCTTTCTCCCCAGGTCTGCCCTGATTTCTAATTTCCCTTGATGCAGACTAGGGTTGAAAACTACCTAACACAGTGAGGGCCACACACTGGGATACTTCTTTCTACGAGCATTTTAGGAAGAGCATTTCCCACTTTTTCACTGGATTATTAGAAACTGGAGGAAATGACTGCTTGAAAACAATATCCCAGGCAATCGATGTAAAAACGCCTGACTTTGGAAGAAGCTCAGGATAGTGGCTCAGAGTCTCTTAATCCTCCTACAATGCAGACAAGGGGGGCCAGACCACAAAGGACTTGGAAGGTCTCACTGCACACTTTTCTCTCTCCCAGACACAGCCAGCTTTCGCATCTGCAGACACTACCAAGCAGACTAGCTTCCCCAGAACTCTGTCACAGCCTATGTGCTACCTCATTCCTAGTGGCCAGCCAGGCGGGGTTGGGGGGCGTGTCTCCCCTCATGCTGACAGGGATGCCAACAAACCCCACTGAAATTATACTGGAACATGCCCTGTGGCCGTGCCTCCCTCTGTCTATGGTGTCTAGGTTTTAAAATTCTAGTAATAATAATATTGAGTGTGTAGTGAGCAGTGACTATGTACTAGGTACTGTATTTCTTCTTATATGTGGATTATCTCAATCCAAGGCAGGGTCTTGTTTTCATTTTACAGATGAGGCCACTGAGGCTCCTAAATGTGAACACTCCCAGGAATGCAGCAGAATCAGAGGAGAGTGGCGTGAGCTGGAGTCTGAGCCTGCGCCTTCATATCCAGTGACATCTCTCTGGCTGCGGCACGTTCCCAGACTCTCTAAATCATTTAAAGGTGTTCACCAAAGCATGGCAGAATGCGGGCGGGTAGGGAAAGTTCACCACGCAGGTTTTCTTTCCCTGGGTCACATGCTCATGGCATTTCTACGGAATATTTGTATCATTTAGCAACACACACACACACACACTCACACAAACTCTCACACATGCAACCTTATGCTTATTACAATCTTAAATCAGCCTGAAAAATGTATCCAAGTTCTTGTCAGCAGCCTTAAAAGTGCAAAACAAATCGGCCAGCTTCACAAGGGGCCACTCCCAGCACAGAGTCCCTGACACGTCTACACACGCATCTTCATGGTTCCCAGGCAACCTGGCCTCTCCGGAGAAGCCTGGCCCCGCCTGGAGGCACCTGCGGTGGGCTCATGTGCTGTGTGGCCTTGTTAGTGGCTGACGGGCCGGGGCGACAGATACTCACGTGGGCTTGCCGCAGATTTTCCTCTGATACCACTGCTTGCAGTTGGTGAAGTACTTCTTGTTGGTGCCAATGACCTTCTGCACGGCACACACATTGGGGCTGCAAAAAAAAGCACCAGTGTTAGCAAGATGTCAGCAGAGCAGCCACACTGATGTCTTTCTTATCACTTGGGCCTTCCTGGGTCAGCAGAACTGCCTAGAAATGAAGGAGAGACAGGTTTTTCCGTCTTGGGGCAGGGGAGTTTTAGGCTAGGCTTTGGTCCCATGTATCTAGATTTCCCGGAGGCCCCATGAAAGCTTCCCTGCAAAACACTGCTCAAGTCTACCTCATACATCGATATAATTTCATGTATGTGTCTTGCTTTGACACGAGCCATTGCTGAGTGTAAATGAAAGCATCTTAAACTTTTTAGATTACACGTGACAAGCTGAGAAAACTACCAGAGTCCAAGCGGCGTGCTTGCTAAGTGGAGCAGCTCCGGGAGACACACCTTGCTCAGCGCCCACACTCACACGAGCCCACATTTGACAGCCCCGTGTGCACTGTAGGCCTTGGTCTGAGGGAGGGAAGCCCCAGCACCTCCTGGGCAGCTCCACACACAAACCCTGTGTGCCCTCACCAGCTGGCCGGCTCCCAGAAACAGCCCTCCAAGTGTCTGCACAGCCAACTGCTGTCAGGACAGGTGTCCTCAGGGGTGCGCTCCTGAGAAACTCTTGGTTGCTTGTGACTTAGAGCCCGGCTTGCGTCCCAGCTGCCCCAGAAAGCCTTCCTCCGCCACCTGGGTGATGCCCGCTTTCCGTCCTTTGACTCGTGTGATGCTGCTAACAGACTCCATCTCTCGTGTGGTACAAGTGAGAAAAGCACAAGACTCCTTGGCGTAGCGAGCAGAGCCTGTCACTGAGGTGCTGTGAGGGGCTCCTGTCTCTGTTACCCTGCGAAGGGAGCAGTTAGGCTGGACAGGAGACCACGGCCAGTGTGGAGCGGACACAGGTTGCCTGAGTCCCAGTGGGTTCTCATCAAATGCCCACAGCTGCCAGATTTCTAAACACTTGACTTCTCCGTTTGCTGCCTGGAGCTCACAGGCTGCACAGTCCCTAATAACTACTGCAAAGTCCCTGCCAGCCCTGCTCCGGCCTGAAGCCCGTCTCATCTTCGTGCAGTCCCAGAAGCTCTTCCATCTGACACAGCAGGAAATTATTACTGCTGACAAATTCCCTGCCACTCTCTGTAGATGTCTGGCAGGTCTGCAGGGAGTCTCTGTGGATGTGACTCTCACATTCCTCTGTGGAGCGAGTTTCCACCACCGCTGCCCTTTGTGACAGGAGCGGAGGCTGGGGCGGCCCTGACCCTCTCACTCTCCTTGTGAGTATGGGTGAGCTGCACGTGGGGAAATTTATGTGCAAACGCCATAAATATGAGCAGCCATTTCTGGGCCTTTTGCCTCCAGTATAATAACACTGCTTTGAGTCTTGGGTTTGAAAACCAACCGCTTCAGGAAGTTCAGTCCAGTATTTGGTTGCTGATATGCAGGAGTGTGGTTGCATTTTTACTTCCCTTTTGGTAGTACTCTGTGCTCCATTTCTATGGCAACGCAGACATAGCTGGGAGCTGAGAGACCACGTCACACTCATGACCTTCCCAACAGCTTTCTGTGCTTGTACCAAGTCACTCTATGTCACCAAGCTGCGGTTTGACCATCTATAAAATGGGCACAGCTGCAAAGGACCACACTGTGCTGTGGAAAAGATGAACGCAACAGAGCTGGTGTGTGGTACAGGGCGGCACCTGAGCAAGGACGAGTGGTCATTTCTTCCCTCGTAGCATGGAGCACACTTCACCTAACAGAGTTTCCCCTTCCTTTCTATAGCCCCACTTCAAGTGAGGGGAGACTTGAAAAGGCCATCTGTACAGGCACCCCACCTTGTGTGCAAGGCCAGGTGGCCCCCGGTACTTTCAGGGACACTTAGATGGGAGTAAATCCAGCCATGCCTGCAACTGTTTTGCTCCAACCCCTGCACCCGCCCATCCAGATTTTCCTAGGGGAGGGGTAGGGGCCCAGTGACTTCTGGGTCATCTTGTCTGTCACAGGTTACTGTGGGTTTTCCTGCCTGATCCAGCCAGAGGATCAGGCTGTAGGGGTTGAGCTGGGAAATTAATGTACTATCTGAGATTCCTCCAAAAGGAACACCTGTGTTGAAAAAGCCTTAGTTTTGCCCTGGTCAGTATGTCTTCTGGGCTCTGAAGGGAAGGAGGTTTGCTCGGGACGGTGTCTGATACAAAGCCCTGACAGCTTTGGGAACACTGTGCCGTGGCTGTGTATATGTACAGAGCCAGCATGCTGGGTGGCTGCACTTCTCCTGGATGGGTGGTGGAGGGGCACAATTCCCGAACAGACATCCCGGAGCTCTGTGGTACCTGAACAGAACATGCTTCCTTGGCAAAAGGGCAGAGGATCAAAAGTGAGAAGGGCTGAAATAATAAAAATGCCAGCTATCGCAGTTTGACTTTGACGTCTCCTTTGATGCCCTCTGCCTTTGCCACCTGCCTCCTCCCCCTTCTTACGCACATGGACTAAGTCAAAGGTGAACACCTCACTTTCCTAAAGGCCCCAGGGCAGTCCCAGGGCACTGCTCCTTCTTTGAGGGAGGCGAGGCTGCAGCTCCTGAGCCGATCTCATTGTGCAGGTGGCCAAGTGGCTCCCAGAATCCCTTTCCCCACCTGAAAGCCACAGGCAGGGAATAGAAAGGGGCGCCCTCTACCACACCCTGAGCACACCCAGATGTGGGAAGTCAAGGCTTTTTCGAACATATGAAGTCAACTGTATCACCCCCCCACACACACACACAGAGTGAGTTTTGACCTGAAAGCCAATCTGCCCCTTCAGGTAGAGGGCTGGGAGCTGCCTAGGGCAGGAATGCCATAACTCGTGGTATCCAGGCCTCCCTAGGAGCCACTACTGGTTTCTATCTAGGTGTGAAAAAGAAGTTGGTGGAACCAGGTAGGCTGGAAGCTACAGTGAAGCCTGGCTAGGCGTGATTTGGGCCGCAGAAACACTGGCCAGCTCTGGCCGGGTCTGTGCCTAGTCTTCATGAGGTCACACCTTCTGCGCGCGTGGCTTTGCCCTGCAGCCGGACAGCTTTAGTGTCTCAGAGTACAACCTGAGTGACAGTGGCTGCATTTACAGGCCAGCTTTTTGCTTTAAGACCAACCAGGGTTTCAGTCCACACTGCAGGAATACGGGAAACCTCTAGTCCCCTCAGGACTCAGACTCCTCATCCCCACAGTGCACTGCATGAGGGCCCAGGGATTTTGCTCTCCCTTTGACGGGGAGGACGTGCTGCCGTTGGTGTGCCCAGGGAGCACTGTCTGCTCTGGGGGGAGGTGCAGGTCGTGGCTGGTGCATGGAACCCTAGGGCGCTTAAGATGCTGCCGCACATGTGGCCAAAGTCTCCTGGAGTCACCGGGCCGTGACCCTGCCGCACGGCCGCCTGCGGAGCTCTGTCCTGCCTATGCATCTTCCCACAGTGATTCTCCTGACGGGGCAGAGAGCTGCTAACGGCCTCCTCCACCTCCGCGGAAGAAGGGGCTGAAAGCGGGGTCTCTGGCCCTCGGTCAGCGCCCCACCGCCGTCCTCCACGGAGTCGCCCGCTGCCCTCCCTGGCCCCGGGCTCCGGCCGCGTGGACGCCCCACAGCACAACAGCCGGCGCGTCCCTGTGCCCCGCTTACCCGTGCTGGCGGCCCCGGAGCCGGCTGTGCTGCAGCACCAGCTGGTAGGGCGACTTGGCGGGGCCCGCCTGGGACCCCGCAGGGCCCAGGGCCAGCGCCAGGCCGAGGGCCAGCAGCCGCATGAGGAGCGCCATGGCGGGAGGAGACACGCGAGGACTCGGCCGCTCAGCTCCGCTGGGCTCCGCTCCGGGAAGTGGGAAGCGGAGCCTCTGCCGGCGCCAGGTTAAGTAAGCGGGAGGCGGAGGCGGGAGCGGCCCGGAGGGGCGGGGAGGCCGGAGGGCGGCCGCTGGCGCCTCCCGGCTGCACCCTCTCCCCTGCGCTCTCCTGCGCTGCCCAGACCCCACCGCGGCCGCTGTCTCTGCCTCTCCTGACAGCCTGCCCCTGGCCTGAGAGGGTGCAGGTCGTGAGGGAGGCGCCGCGGGGCCCTCCAAGTGGGGACACGAGAGAGGAGCAGAGGGGCTCGCTGGTCCGGAGCACAACGTGCCACTCCTGCAAGCCGGGGCCAGTCAGACTGGGCTCTGTGCCCCGCACCCCAGGGGTGCTAACGGGAGTGCAGATGGGCAGTGCGGGCAGGCTCTGTTAGGCCATCAGCTGTGCTTGAAAACCGGGCAAGAGTGGGGTCCTCAACTCAGTCCTGCCTCTCTCCCCAAATCTTGGCAACACTCTGTGCCATGTACTTGCGGCACTGAGGTGGAAAAGGCGATTCCTGCCCTGGAGGAGTCCTGAGCAAGAAAGCAAGCAGTCATGGGGCGGGGGGCTATGAGTCACGCCCACGTTACCTGGCACCCTGAGAGCTGGAGGCAGGGCAAGTGGGTGAGACCAGGCCCTTCTGGAGATGTCCACGGCAAGAGGGATCCACGTGGGAAGCCAGAATGTTTCACAGAAAGAGGGAGCCGGGGTCTTGGGAGTCCAGAGGAGGCCCGTGGCCCAGGCTGAGGATGGCTCAGATCAGAAAGATGACAAGGGGTTGGCCAGGCAAAAAGAGGCATCACTCAGGAAATTCAAGCTGCAGCTGGCAGAGACCTGAGGGGTGGAGCAGAGGACAGGGGAGGAAGGGGGACTTGGTGGGGAGGGGACCAACCTAAGAGCCCTGCAGCTGAGGGGAGCGAGCCGTGACATGGTCAGTGTCATGAGCAGGCCTTGAGAGGACAGATTAAACAGACAAGTGGGTGACCGGCTCGGGCCCGTGTGGGAGTGAGAGGGTGAAGGCAGAGACCGTCGACGGGAGGGATCTAGGGAGACGCACACAGTGCACGGGGGAGCTGTGGCTGCATGTAGGGGTGGGGGAAGGGAGAGCCACGGATGAGAGTGCCGGTGTGGGCGTGCTGGTGCGCCCAGTGTAGTAAACACTACACGTGTTTAGTATGAGGGACAGGGGGAGCGGGGGGGCGAGCTTGCCAGGAGCGGGGTCTCCCGGGACAGACTGAGTGGGAAGTGCGTGTGGTTCACCCAGGTGGAGTTCGGTGGGCAGCTGCATGTGAGGAGCTGGGACCGCGGTGAGATCTAAAGCGTGGAGGTTCCCGCCTGGGTCATTCCTGTGGACCAAGAGATGGGGTTGGCAGATGCACAGAGGAGATAGGCGGAGAACAGTCCACAAAGCAGAGGGGCAGAAGCGGGGGTGTGGCTGTTGTGGAGGGAGGCGGGAGGAAGAAGAGGAGGAGCAAGCCGTCTGCAGAGAGGAATGCTGCACACAAGACAGATCCCAGAGCACTGCTGCTGTGTCTGAGACCGAGAGCCCTGGGTGGGACTTTGCTGTGGACAGCAGGATGGCTGAGGCCAGAGCTGGCAGCCGGGTGGGATGACAAAGTGATGGAGACCTTCTGGGCACATCACAGAAGGGGAAGAGAGTCAGGATGGAAGTCGGGAAAGCAAATCAAGAGAGACCTGGAGTGTTAGAACTTCTGCAGGAGGAAGGAAGGAAGGGGCAGCCGAGGGAGAGCAGTTATCAGCGGGAAGGCCGGGCCAGAAGGGGCTGAGGCAGAGTGGGGTGGGCTCCAGTCAAGGGGCAGGATGCGGAGGGCAGAAAGCCACCGAGGGGCTGGCTGGGAACGGTAGAGGGAGTGGAAGAAGTAGGCACATTTAATGCACAGCATTGAGGAGACCTGGAAATCCTCAGGCACAGAGAGCAAGGGGAGAAGTCAGATAACTGGGAGAACCGGAAGCAGGAACAGGGCACTCTGCTAAAGTAGGAGTTTGGGCGCCCGAGGGAGGGAGCTGGCTTGTCCTGCGGCCAACATTGAGCCACCTCCATCCCCGGGAGCGTGGAGTAGATGGAGAGAGCTGCACTCACGCGTGGATGAGAGCTGTGAGGACAGGAGGTGTGAGTCACTACTGCTGAAGAGGTGGCTGATGTCATTGTGGACTAGATGAGCAACTTGGGAACATGAGAGAGAGGAGGGAAAGAAGGAGGGAGAGGAGGGCCAGAACTCAGGGGACAGCGCAGAGGTTGAGGAGGCTGAAGCAGAGGCAGAAAAGGAAGTCTGAAGGGACAGAGGCTCAGGAAGAGCCACAGAGACCACAGGAGAAGAGAGCTTCAAAGGCCACCATCACTGGCCTGTGCGTCGCATGTGAGTAACGTAGGTTATTCAGCCTCACAGATAATGAGCAGCTCTTAGTATATGGCTGGCACTCAGGAAACAAACTCTCAGGCTACAGAGAGTCTCCTGCAACATTTTAACTTGAGCTTGCATCCTTTGCACTGAAGAGTGGAGGTTGCTTGGGGTGGCTTTGACCTTAGGAAGAGCCAGGGCCTTCTCTGATGCTCCCTCTGCCTCCTGTCTTACTCCATCTCCCCTGAAGGGAGAGGTGGGGCCGATACTTCCCACACTGTGCGTGGGTTTAGTCCCAGTGCCTGAATCCCCTGCTACATGGAGCTTGTACTGCCTGCTGCAAAGGATAGTCTGGCATAAGTAGATTTTCCCCCAATCAGCTTTTTGAGAGAAGAGATTGATATGCTAGATTAGGTCTGACTTTGGGCTTCTGGGAGTTAGTTCCACTTCATCTATAAACCATTTTCTTTATTTTGGAACCAATTGTCCTTTTCTTTGTTTTCTGCCCAGGGAGAAATCCAGGAAACATACTAGGAAGAACACAGGACTTGCACATCAGAAAATTCTGACTTTCTGCTCAGTCACCAGAGAACATGAGAAGTGTCGAAATGTACAGCAGCAAAAGTCCCAGGTACCAAGGCTGGCTTGGGTAGGTTGACGGTCCAGAGCACAGTGGCCTCTGTGGACCCTCATCACAGCGGGAACCACTATGATGTGCTTACTGGAGGATAAGGTAAGAAACGAAAGACTGTTTCGGGGGGGGGGGTCTGCACTCAGAGCGGAGGAAGCAGCCTTTGCCAGCTTTGCTCAGTGGTTTCGCATGATGCTTGGGGCCCCGAGCCAGGATCCAAAATCCAAAATTGTACAGTGATGGCTCTAAAGGTGGGAGAACCTGGGTTTTAACACCTGTCCTGCTGTTTTCTAGTTCTATGTAAATAATATAGGTTATTCATCCTCACAGAGACCATGACCAAACTACCTCATGAGACTCTAGGGTAGGTTACATGATACAAATTAAGTAAAATTGTCAGTCATTATGACCTACTATGAGGATTACCTTTCCCCAGGAATTGTTCTCTCCAATAGAGATCAGTGAAAGCAGAATAGTTTAAAAACTACAAAAGGAGTGATCTGAAATGCACACTTAACTGAAAGCAAAACATTTCTCAGATCCCAACATACCGTAGGGCAGTGTTGGAAAGCACCTCAGAGGGTGGAAGCACGGGCCCGGTGGGACCAGGAGGACGGGCAGGGAGGCGCCTCTTGCAGGTGAGAGGCTGCCCATGCATACTCTGGGGCCAGCTCCCCCAGCAAGATTCAGGACTGCTGGGCAAGTCGAGTAATCTCACCAGACCTCTCTCATCTATAAAACTAACATTTGATGACTTGAGTTTTTCCATGAGCTCACAGTAATACTTCAATTACTGTTTGGATATTAAAAAAAAAATCCATCCCATGTTCCACTATCCACTACCTTTCCAAAACCGTAAAAAGCAGAACCCCACGAATGTAAACACTCTCTCCCCCCACAGACTGCTGCCTCTTTGCAGAGGGGTGACACTGCTAGGGGGAGGGGCAGCGTCTTCCATCCTCAGGTGACCCAGAGCCACCCAGGCCAAACAACACACTGAAGACCTTTCATTTGGGAAGGATTTTCTTTCTTCTTTCTATGTTAGAAAAATCTAAACAGGAGAAAACAAGGCTTGTTTGGAACATAATTATAAGACTTTTTCAGGTAGTTTAAAGAAATGACTACTTTCACATACTGTGATACATACAAGATCACCAAAAGCGGTTTAGTTTTATAAATAATCTTGGAGCACACGACAACAGGCCTTTAGCATCAACATGAATTAGTAGTTCTGACAAGTTTCCTCAAAGAACCTAAGGAAGAAACTGTTCTGGGCTGTTAGTAGGAGGGCTGGCATTTGTGGAAAAAGAAGGGTGAGCTGGGGCATGAGATCTATAAGAGTATGTGAGCCAGGCATGGTGGCATAGTCCTGTAATGCCAGCTACTTGGGAAACAGGCAGGTTTGAGGCCATCCTGAGCAACTTAACAAGACTCTGTCTCAAACTAAAATAAAAAGGGGTAGGGATATATTTCAGTGGTAGAGTGCTTGGCTAGGACAAATGAGACCCTGGGTTGAATCTCTAGTAACGCACACTCTACATAGATCAGGGAAGGAAGTTCTGCTCCTTACATAAAACACAGCATTTAGAACAGAACTTAATGCACAATCATTCTATCCATCTAACAAATACAGGCAAGAAACACCCCAGTTTTCTAAAGTTAAAGGGGTAACTATAGTACTGTTCAGGGGATTTAGAACTTGATATTTCAGCGATCTTCTACAGCCTTGCCCTGAAAATGTGGTCTGCAAACAGAAGCATCAAAACTTCCCCAGAACTTGTCCAAAATGTGGACTTGTAGCTCTCCTTCAGCCCTACTTACTGTATTTGACTCTGCATTTTTACAAGATCCCTTGTGACTTCTGTGTACACCACAGTTGGAAAAGTGCAAGCCTTCAAGGTCATATTAGATACCTAAAGTTTCAGGTGAAACTAAAGTACGATCCAACTTATGTAACTGTTGGCAAAAAAGGAAATACACTCAAATCTGTGCAGGAATGGAATGACCGTAGTGGATACCTGAGCTTGTGCTAAGGCCCAGCCTCCCTTGTCGGTGACTGTCAAGTAGCATTTTCTCTAGGTCTACTTGTTGATATTCGTGTCTTCTACACACTGAACAGGGACAGGAAATTTGGGTTCTGTTTGAAGGATCTTCCATTTTTCTCCTGTTTCAAAAACTGTAGAGGGGGCTGCGAGCACAGGTTTGTACCAGAATGAACTTAAAACGAACTTACTGTTGAGGTTCCCCTGGAAAGTTGGTGGAAACAGAGCAGCTGTCATAGCCCCCAAATGGCATTAGGTCCCCTGTGTTTACTCTGTTAAATGACTTGCTGTTTTCCAACTTCTCCAAACACTGCCTTTCTTAATGAGGGCTTGCCAAATGCTACATGCTGGTGAGAACCCAAGTTTGTTTTTCAGGAAAAGTTGATTTTTCAAAACAGACTTTCATTGAGTTGGCTCAGCTAAAATACCTTTGAAAAGAAGAACCCAGAGATGCTATAGGGCTTACTTTAATTGCCTGACCTCAAGTATTTTTGTGCAGCCTACAGATGACTGTTGGCTTCACTCTGCATTCCTGCAAGGTAGGCAAAGGCCTTGGAGGACTAGATTGTACCCTGTACCCTGCAGCCCAGGACACAGAAATAACCAAGGCTCCTCTGTTCACCTCCCCTTTTTCATTCTTCATTAACCCCTCAAGGTTGGAAGACTTCCCTGCGATTTTGCTGCGTCCCTTTTCTGACTCCCATATATAGTCAGTCTCCAAGATCCCACAAGGGTTCTTTCCAGGTGGCTCTTGGGGTTACCACCTGGACACCCAGATAATATTGCAAAAAGCGAGGGAGATGCTGGCAAGGCTAGTTAAGAGGAAAACATTCTTTACTTAAGTTTTCTATGCCATGCAAACTTTTGATTTTTTTGCCTCCTTTTATCATACTGAACTTCTAAGTCTCCTCCGGAATTCCTTCCTTTGTTTTTGTAGCAGTACTGATTGAACCCAGAGTCCTGAGCTACACTCTTCAGTCTTTTCTATTTTTCTAAATTTTGAGATAAGGTCTCACTGAGTTGACCAGGCTGGGCTCGAATTTGTGATCCTTCTGCTTCAGCCTCCTCAGTAGCTGGAATTACAATGTGTGCCACCACCCCGGGAGTATTCCTCCTTTTGATCCAGCTCACTGCTCGCGGGGTGAGCACGGGCCAGCCTGGCGCTCGCGGCGTATGTGCTTCTTCCCCTTCTCTCTGTGCACAGCTCACTTCTGCTCCCTTTTGCAGAGCTCTGGGCTCCTCTTTGCCTCTATGTACATGTATAATACCCTCTCCCAGGGGCCTGCCTTGCTGTTAAGAACTCACAAAGTCCTTCGCCTTCCTGGGCTGCTGTTTTCTCAGGCGGCCTCCTTTCTGTGACCTTCCCACTTGATGGAGCTTCATCTTTTTGACGCCAGTGTCTATTCTCACAGTCATTCCATGTGTTTGCTTCTGTGATTCATTTACAGCCTCATAATGAGTCAGCATGGAGCCCACTTAACCTTTCCAGATCCATCAATGGACTGGATATCCATGTTTTGAAAGGTCCAGCCTGAATCATTTCTGGTACGATGTATGCCTTTTCCAGGGTAGAGGTCGTCGGGAAGTGCTTTAGGCGGCTACCCCACCACACGCTTTGGACTAGACTGGATGAAGCAGACACTCTGAAGAACCTGAAAGAACACTGATCTGGCTTCTTTCCTGGGTTTCCTAGCATGAAACATCCAGCTCCAGCATAAAGGAGTGAGATTCTCCAGACTGGTGCTTCTGACATCATGTCTTTGTTCCTCGAAGCCCAGGGAAAGACAGTCTCAACTTCCTCAGGTACAGATTCATGCCAGGGTCAGTGAGAAGAGAAGGCAGATGGAAGCAGCTATGACTGTAGGCTTTACAGGAGCTAGTCTGTCAGCAGAGTCCAAAATTACCTTAGAGCCTAACCTGTCCTAGCACCACTGCAGTCCACCTTAAACCCCATGGATATTTGAATCTAGCCTGTATAGATATAGAAAGGACAATCTGAACAGGCCAGAGAGCTTGTGAGACGAGGACCACAACCTTTTGCCTGCAGGTTTTGACACTTTGGAACATGCTCGTGTTCAGCACTTTCGCCAGGCATAGAAGGAAAAAATTAAAGTTCATAAGAATGTCCACGATACCCACCTACCTGGATCTTTCACTCCACCTCACACAGCCCTAGGCCCAGTCAGAAGATGGCACCTGATAGGGCAGGTCTGTTAGGACTCCATAGCTGTGGTACCCTGTCCCTCAATCTGCCCAGCATCTTCTTCCACAGAGTTCCATTCTTGGGGCTCCTCATATTTCATTGGGACACGAATGGGGTAAATACTGTGCTTTACCCAAGGGACACAGCACCCTGTAGTGAGGAACAAAAACATTTAAAACGATGAGGAGTTAGTTATAGGAATTTACTTGGGCGTCTTCTTTTTATTTATTTATTTATTTTGGAACTGGGGATCAAACTCCAGCCCTTGGGCTTTGTGAGTAAGGCGCCAGAACCACTGAGCTAAATCCCTGGCCTGGGCTGCTGCTTCTAAAGACACCAAAGCAAGGATTAACTTCCAGGGTTTCCATGGACAAGGTTGTGTCTGGGAAGGAATGTGAGTTTCAGAATAACACAGGGAAGCAGTCAGAAGAGGAAAAGCAGATGTGGGCATGTATGTGCACACACAAAGTCTTAGCCTATTACTGAATAATCACAGCTCACCAACGTCAGGGGCTAGGTAAATACTTTGATGTATGAAGTTATTCCCTCCTTGCAATAATCTTATGGGTTGGGAATGCTTATCTCTTCTTACAGATGAAAATGTCAAGGTGGGCAGAAGTGAAGGGACTGGTCTCAGCTCACTGGGAGCTGCAAGCAGTGTCAGTGCTGGGAGACACAAGTCAGTATTTGAAGGGAGAGAGCCCCTCACAGGGCCTGCGCCGCATCACTGTGTACCCTGTGTCCTTCTTCATGTAACACAGTTGCGTATCTTTTGGAAACCTCCAAACCTTCTCTCTTACAAAGCTGTGTATCCAGCCAACCCGCACATGTCCCTGGAAGCCACTCTGGTGAATGAGGCAGCCATGGTGAGGACAGCAGTCACTGCTTGCTCCTTTTTCCAGACGAATGAGGAACTGAGCCGCTGTTGCCGCTGTTCAGGTCTACTGTGGGATCAGTGTTTCTCCGCATGGATCAGCTAGCATGATGTAGCAATCCTCAGCTTCTCACTGTCACCACGCCCAGCCAGTGAGAACACTCAGTATTTATGGCTCAGTGAGTCTCAGTGAGCCAGTGCTTCCTAGGCTTGGGAGAGGGGAATTTTCACGGACCTGATGCTACTGCTGTTCTAGCAGAGGTGACTTTCTGCTCTTTCCCAGCCATGCTGCTGTTCCCTCTGACAGTCATTAGGATTTGAACTAAAACTAAAAATGCTTGGTATTTAGCATGTGCAAAGGGGGCGCTACTTCCTTGACTTTGTGACAAGCAGCTCTCTGCCTCTGCCCTGAGGCCTGGGTAGACACCTGAGGGAGTCTGTAGCTCTGTAATGTGGCCCTCAGTGGCTGGCCAGAGACCTCCCAGAGGAGACACTGTTCAGCCCCTTCCCATGTAGAAGCAGGTAGCCTGCAGGCCTCTGCTGTTAATTTATGACCTGAGCTCACTGGGATTCTTAAGCCCTCTGAAGCAGGAGCCAGCCGCCTTCCCCCATTCCGCTTGGATTGTCTGGACCCCTCTTTAGGTTTCTGCACTTCAAGCAATGACCTCTGTCTGACTCGGGTTGGCAAGACAGATCGTTTTCACTCCTAATGTATCTAACCTTGGGGACAGGCTCTCATCTACTACGCAGTCACTATTCCTCTTAAAGCACTATAAAGAATGTAAAATAAGTGAAAGATATGGGGGCCGGTGATTAGCATAGCCCCACATGTGACAATACTTTGGCAAGTCCCATTGAAACAAAAAACTTTTCTTAGTTACTGTTCAGATATCAATAATCTGCCCAAGAACTAGTCAAACTAATAGCACGTTGTTTTGATTACCGTTAAATACACCAAAATCCTGGTAGAGCAAAAGAATTAAAATAGACCTTGGAGTTTATAGAGCAAAACTTCCCATATTATTTGGCGCATTTTGGAAGTAGCAGCCAAATAAGAGCCTGAGCGAGTGCTGTTATTCTATCATGAGAAAACACCTAACTGTGTTCAGACAACCGATGTGCTCCAGAAAGTGGGTCTTGACTGGTTTGAGCCACTTCCCAGAGCCCACACTGCCAGCCAGCACTGGCCAGCACACTGCGCTGCCAGAGAAGAATGAGTCACTCTCTGGCCGGGAGGCTCTCGAAGGCACACAGACAGTGAAATAAATGCCTCAGGCATGGCTGTATGCAGAAGGAACTCCGAAGGGAAGTGCCAACCGCACGCACACCACAGGGCGGAGGGTCAGCAGGGGCCAGGGGCTGTGGGGGAAGTGAAGGGAGCCAGAGGGGACTGGGATTCTTCCCCGAAGTGGTGATTCATCATCTGCTTGAGAGTGACGCCAAGTCAGCAAGGTAGACTGCAACTCATCAAATCAGAAACCAGAGACAGGGTGAGTAGTAGAGAGAGGATTGGTTGTCTGGATTTCTGGTTCTTGTTAGCACTTTATAACTCCTGCGACATACAGGAGCCTGTAAGAGTTGCTTTTGTGCATTCTTTCTGATTTGTCAAGAGAAATGCCACCCTGATTTTTCTATTTAAAATCATTCTTTTATCCTCTCTCTACTGTGTAGAAGTCTCAGCACCCTAGGACTTCATTGATCTTTCTTAAAATAGATCCAAGTCTTCTTTGTAACCACTTCACACTCTAAGACGGACAGACCCTGAAGGGGCTCCCAGCACCCATGGATCCCGTGTAATTCTTCAGGGAACTGCTGCCACCTAACAGAACATTGTGCCAGTGCAACAGAAAACTCAGCTCAGGCTCCTTCTGGATGTCCTAACTGCTTATATGTTGAAGGAAGTAAAATAGGACATGAGCATCTGTCCAAGGCTGTGTGTCCGTGTGCTGTGCAAATAACAGACTCAATCTGTGACCAAATTCAATGAGTACAAATTCTATTGAGCCCTTGAGACGAATATGGCAAAGCCTGCCAAACTGGGGAAGGGCCCAACACTGAAGACAGGGCTCACAAAAGCTTGGCTTGGTGATTAAAGCACAACACGATACGCAGCTTCAAAAATGTGTTTATTTAGATACCCAAGACCCCCGAAATAAGACCTTGGCCTACTTTCCTAGTCTTGTGACAGCAGTGGCCTACTTTCTACTTTGGTGCTGGTGCTGACTCTGGGGACCCAACTGGATCACTCTAAACGAGTAAATTAATAAATAGAGCAGCAGAAAAGAAGACTGCAGGTCATGAGACTCAGCTTTTATGCCTCTTCTATCCTCATAACTGTTTCCAGATGTGGAGTTTGGCATAGTGTCAATTCTGGGACAGTAACTAATGAAAGTCCTTTTCCCCTAGCTAACAGCAGGTGGCTACCAGTTGTGACAGAATGGCCTGTTTGTGCTGTCCTTCTAGAGAACTCATTTGGCCACAAGGATTTGCCCTTGTTTAGCATTTACCCAGCATGGGCCACAGACAGGATGAGAGTAAGACACAAGAACCTCAGTGCAAGATGTCACCTGAAAAAGAAGGTTATGGAAAATGGCATACTTTCAATAGTAGTCCTAAACAATGGGGAAAGATAGGGCTAGATTTTAGGTGAAAATATCTCACTCCTGAAGAAATAATGAACAAAAAGTCATTAGCTCAGGTCCCTGTCCTTACCACTGATAAATGAGTGTTTTCTTGATAAAATCGTTCCGGAGTAGGGAGGCGAGAGATAATAGTTTCTGACTTGAGGATGCTTACAGTTCAAACTGGGTCACACACCATGAGAGAGGAATGACTGGGACCAGATTTAGTAGACAAAAGAGGTGCTCTTTGAAAACGCCAGGTTCTGGCAGGGTTCAAGTGGCCTTTCTCCATGTATGGGGAGCTTCACCTTTGATCTCAGATACTGATCCATGTACCAGCCAGGATGAACACTGCTCAAGTCCCTGAGGCCAGGCCAACTGAGCCCAGACTCTCACATTCTGCTTTGGTCCTCCCCAGCTCTGAGAAAGTCTCTTTCTTTTGGTGATCGTCGTTGGCTGACCAACTTGCTTGCCACAACCACAGGAAAAGTCAATCTTGAATGTTTGCAACTGGAAACAGACAGTGGTTTGGCATAATTGTGGCCTTCCCAGAAGAAAGACAGAGAGTGGGTTTACCAAGGTGGTATTACCGACCACCATGGAGTCAACTATGGCATTCAGCTGGTGTAAAAAGGAGTTTCATGGTTTCTAGAACACAAGGAACACTGATATGTGGATTTCTAAGAAAACCCTGCAGCTCCAAAAATATCACAAAAAGTCTTAGCTTCATTCACGCCTTGCACGCCTGGTTGATTTTGACTTGTTGGTGAAAGGGCTTGTTTTCCTGAGTCATTTGCAGGAGTTATGAACAAAATCTGTGGATCTGAACAAAATGCCCCAAAGGGTGTGAACTAGAGAAGAGAATGAGACTGGCAAGAGCCACTTTGGGGCAGCAGGAAAGACTGAGTTTGTTGGCAGGGGACTGGATCTGACCTGCCTGTGATCAAGCCATAATCTGACCTGACGGAGTCTGTCATGCCTGTGGCTGACTCTGCTCTTCTCTGGCTCAGGACAGGAGAGACAGGATGTCTTAAATACTTTTCTTGTTGCCGAGATGAAATACCTGACACCCAACATTAATGGGGGGGGGGTTGCTCGCAGTTTGTAGGGGTTTCGGTCCATAATCACTTGGCTCCAAGGCAGGGTGGCTTGTCAGAGAGGCATTGCAGAGGAGAAACAGTTCAGGGCAGGCAGAAGCAGCAAGAACAAGCAAGAAAGGGGCCTGAAGAGCATCTTTCTGCCTCTTTTATATTTTATCTAGGCTACCAGGATTAGGCAGTGTCCAGCCAATTACCAATTTAGTAATCACACCCTTAATCCCAGCATCAGATACTCTCAATCCAGCCATCTCTAGAAAAGCCCATCTAGACACAATCTGTAACACAAGCCAAAACAAGCCATGCCATTTCCTTCTTTCTGTCCACAGCCCAGAGCTCCAGTCTCAGGGTTAACGGTATGAACTGTCCTTTTAGGTCACATGCTCCCATGTAAACCTGATTTTGATACAAAGAATGAATGAATATTCTAGAGTATAGTTTGGGACTCACATCTTAGGTGGCAGCAGGGGGGCGGTTCAGGAGCCCATGTCTGGCTAGGGGGGGTTCCAAGCAGTGCACCTAAGTCTCAGGAGGTATATTGAGTAAACTCCAGAAAGTTCCTGTGAGGCCTTCCTTTCCAGTAAGTCCAGCAGCTAATGAACATTTATTGAAGTGTCAACTAAGGATTCTGCATAATCAAGTAAATATTGGGGTAAACATAAAAGATAGAGAAGATTCTTTACATTTCCTAGAAATGCACCAATGTCTAGCAAAGCCAGCAAAGGAGAGAAACCAGATTCAAGCCCGGAAACAGGCCTCTCCATGGCTAAATTTACTAAAATCTTTTCAGTTCTCCTCACTTCCAGGTCTTCGAACACTGTTCCTGCTGTCTGGTTTCCACTGATCCATTAGAGCTGTGTTTAGACAACCCTTTCTCCAGGAAGCTTTCCTTGATGCCATTAGCATGGTAGGATCCTTCACTTGGCCTTCTTTTTCTGCTATCATAGCACTGATCAACAACCTGCCTGCCTTCTCTGTTAGACTTCAAGCTAGGTGAGGAAATGCCTGCCTCCCTCACTAGCCCACTCCCAGCATTCTTCACTGGTTCATTAATGTGTTTGGGGAGAACCTAGCATGAGCCAGTCCAGTACAGGAAGAGAAAGGTCACTATGAAGCTCCAGTAAATGAATCAGTCAGGGGAGGCTTCTCAGAAGAGGTGCATTTTAAGACTTTTTTGAGAAAGTGTGAAAAGAGAAATCAGTGAGACACATGGAGCCTGGCTCTGCCATGCTCCACTGCCCGCCATGTCTGGGCTTCTATAGGAAACAGATCTGGGAACTGTTAATAAGAGGGAAAGGCATCCACTGTGATGGAGCTCCTGCCACATACCGCGAGGGCCTTCCAGATGCCAACTATGCTAATAATACTCACCGTGCCCTCAGAGTGGGCTGCAAACCAGGCCACATCTTGGACTATCTAATTTCATCTGTCAATGGTCCTGCTGAGAAGAAATGCTTGCCCCTTTTTGCATACATGATGGACTGAGGCTTGGAGGATTTGGCCAGCATGGTACATGGATGTGGGCAAAAGTCTTAGCCAGGGCTTTCTGGATTGAAAGTGATCTTCACACAGTTTGTTCACGTGCCTCCTCAAAAATTGTCCCCTTTGAACATTTTAAGGCTGATATGAATAGTTTTTATGGTATATTAAAGTAACCACAAAATACTTGAATATTCTATTTTAAGCATGCATATACATTTTATTTTTGTTAAAATATTGGAAATGTAGATTTAGTTCATGCAATGTATAGTCAATCTCTGCCACATTTCAACTGTCCTTTCCTATCCTGGGGCAAAATATTTAGCCACTTATATGTGAAAGTTTTCTGTAAATGTGGAATGATAGTATCTATGTATAGTGCTGCTGGGAAGGATTAGATGAGTATTTATGTGAAATGCTTTGAATGAAGACTGGTCCACACAGCTGCGTTTTCCATTCTTATATGATCTAATTGCAAAGCCGATTCTCACTACAACATTGATTCCAGCAGGCTCCTATTTGGTAGGAATATCAAGATTTCATTTTTAATTCAAATAAATACATTTCTACCTATCCTTCTGACAACTATCTCTTGCAAATTTTAATTCTAGGAGAGAAAAATCTGTCTTGCTAGAGACCTTTTGCTGCAGAGAACCTAGTGGACATCTTTACTTGCTGTTCTGATCTTGGGAAGCTGTGTTTTCTAAATACCCTTTGCCAGGTGTCATGGCCATATTGCCTCTGGTGACTGGGTGACAGGGAAGACTTGTTCTCTTGAAGGTGAGGAGGGAGGTCAGAACAGAGCATCAGCTGGAGGAGGGGCATCACCTCCCGCCCCATCGCCTGGCAGGTTGACTTTAGGAGGGGCACCCTAAGACACACAGACACAGGAAAGTGGTTCTGGTAAAATAGGCACAACCCCGAAAGGTCTTCCTGTAGCCCTGGGGGGAAGGTGGGCTCCAGTTTAAAGCCTCCTCTGCCCTTACAGGGCAGTAACCACCAGTGGTTGAGGCAGTCTTCTCTTGGCAGAGGCCAGCATTCCACTTCTTATCACGTGAAAAGAGGTCAGAGTGCTCTTTTTCTCCTCCCCAGAGAAGTTAAATTGCAGAAAGCACTCTAGTCCTAGACTTGTGGAAGTCAAACAGTGATCTGCCCACCAGCAGCACGAGTGCTTTGTTGAACTTCCTACACCAGGTATGTATTAGTCAGCTCTTCTGCTGTAACAGGATACCCACTGTTTGCTACTTCAAGAAGGAAGGGTTTATTTTGACTTAGATTTTTAGAGGTTTCAGTTCTCAGTCAGCTGGCTCTGAGGCAGAACCGTCATGGCGGCACAGCATAGTGGGAGAGGGCTGTGCACCTCAGGGCAGCCAGGAAACTCAGAGCAGGCACAGAGCCCGAGAGGAAGAGGCCATGGGCCAGATGGAGTCTCCAAGAACCACAAACACACACAGAAATGTGTTTTGCTAATCATGTCTTAAGGCCAGTTGACAATTGAGATTAACTTTCACTAGGCCTTACCCCACTGAGTCAGAACCAGCCGCAAACCAGTGCTTCTCAATCTTGTCTGTATCTATCACTATCCATGGGGAGCTTTTAGGAATCCTGATGCCTTAGGGAATACCTCTGACCAGCTAAGCCAGAAAGCCAGAATCTCTAGTTATGTATTCCAGGAAGCATAGTTTTTCTGTAATAATTGGCACAACTACACATATTTATTAGGTACATTGTGACATCTCAAGACAAGTATAGCATGGGTAAAGGCCAGATCAAGTTAACTGGTTTCTCATAGCTTTAGGTATTAATCTTTCTTTGTGTTTAGAACATGCAAAATTACTAGATATTTTGAGATATACAATTAATTGTTATCAACCACAGATACCGTACTGTGCCAAAGACCATCAGGAGTTATTGGGCCTATCCAGATGCACCCCTGCACCTGTTACTCATCTTTTCTCCCCATCTCCATTCTTTCCAGCCTCTGATAACCACTGTCCTACTCTAGGCTTCCACGAGGTCTACTTTCAGTGCCCACACAGAAGTGAAAATACGCTGCAATCCCTCTTAGTGCAACTGTCCTCCTTTCTAAATTCCCCAGGTGAATGCAATATGCAGCCAATGCTGAGACCCAAAGACACAGACCGTGCCTTTACATTCCTCCCCCACCCCCCCCCACCAGCGCCTCTCCTCTCCCCTGAGCCATGACAGGCTCTGTCCTTCCTCAGCCTGAGCAGGACTCTCCATAAGAGAACCCTGACTTCTCTTCTGGACTTGCCCCTAACAGTGCACTGCTTTCCAGCCGAACTGGATGCCTCGCTGTGCTCCAGACATCTCAGAGCTTCCCACAGGGCCATCCTTGACCCACCATCTTCATTTCTTGCTTGAACTCTCCTCATCTTTTCAGACTCTTGCGATTCTCCTCTACCTGATCCCCTGGCCTGCTCATGATCCTGTAGTGTATTATCTGGCTTTTCTCATGGCCCTTTATACTTTTTTGCTGAGGATTTGCGCTGTGTGCCTTCTTGCCCAACCTGCCCCGGGCCCTTTGACTGTGAGAACAGACTGAGGTGTCTCCTATGCTTGTTTCTCCAGAAGGACCCATGCTTGGGAACACACCCATCCCCCCACCCCTCCCTCACCCCGTCCGCTCCTCCCAGGCAGAGGACAGGCCCTGTGCTGCTGGGAAGCCTGTGAAAGCAGGCGGGGACCTACAACCCTTGAAACTGTGCAGACTGTGCCACTACCACTGTGAGGTTTGGGGCATTCCGATTTATTTCACTCAAAGCTCTTTTAAAATTACTACTCTAAGGGGAATGGACAAAGCCAACATGGGGCAAGTTGCTTTGGTCTCTGAAATATAAAACTGCCTAGAAAGAAAAAGCTTTCTGTCATTTGTAGCAATGTGAACGCAGAGCATCCAGTGTGGGCCCCCTCCTTACTAAATAACAGCCCTACCCTTTGGCGGGCCAAGATGGGTTTATTACCACAGGCGGCAGAAACAGGCCACCAAACTTCAAAGGGGCTATTCTCCAATTGCTGCTTCCACTCTGGCAGCCTACGCCTGGCCTCAGCTCAAGTCCGTGATAAATCTCCTTTTAATGCACAGACCTGAATTAGGGTTTCTGCTTTTCCCTCTGTGGAGATCATTTAGTAATTTGTCTTTAAAAAAAAAAATGAGTCAGTAGGTGTGGTGGCACATACCTGTAACCCTAAGAGGCCAAAGAAAGAAGATAACAAGTTTAAGCAACTTAGTGAACCCTAATTTAAAAAAAAAAAAAAAAGCAAGCAAACAAACAAAAAAAAAAGTCTGGAGTTGTTCAGTCCAAAGGTTCTGGGTCCAACTATCAGTATTAGAAAAAAGATACTGAAAATCAGCAGAAACAGACAGATGTTTGATGTTACAAAGCAGTAGCGCACAGGAAGGGTTCTCCCTCACTGCCACCACTGTCCCGGTGCCTTTCAGCCACTCCTCTTTCTAGCTGCCGGGGACCATCGTCACTTTCACCTCCTACACCTGCTCCTCCCCAGATACCCGCTGCTGACATGACTGTGTCAGTCCACAATTCAGACAGGGTTTCATAAATACCAGGCGAGTGACACTGAAGGCTCCATTCTCGGAGATTAGAACTGTCCTGACAGGGTTGCGAGTGTGTGGCGGGATTTATTAAAGAGCCAGATGTTTTTCCCTGATATTCTCTTCTTGGCCTCAAACCCCTAATCTCAAGAGAAATGTTACAAAATATCTCTCCCCTCACACACATAACCTAAGAGAACAGATATTTAATGCAGACAGAATGAGTCAGTCTACATGTCTCACCTAGGCGTGTGGTATTAGGGCCAACATTGCATGGGGTGCCAGCCTAGAGCAGGGCAAGTCTATGCCACAGGCTGACAAGAGCTCCTTTAGTGTTAGTCTTGGAATGCGCTAGAGAAGCTGCTGGGAGACATCCCAAGGGGCTCATTAAGAACATGCAGCCCTGTATTACCCTTGCCTGAGGACTGGCCCTGCACAGGGGGCCACGGGGACCCCTCTGAAGGCTGCCGCTACTCTGGGATCTTGGTTACAGCTGGCATCAGGCCAGAGCCAGGAAAACTTGTTCTTTTTAAAATTTTTGCTGAGTTCCTGTGTCTCAACAACATTTCCACCACATCGTGCAATTTCCAGTCCACACTGAAGCCTCATTCTCATGCAGGAGCTTCAGCCTAGAGGACATAAAAAACTGCTGCCACACACCAAGAAATTCATGTCTGTACAAACCTATACATTTAGCTCTTCAGAGTAGTAAAAGAGCTATGTTTTTCACTAACCCTTATGTCAAAAAATACTTAGGAAAGCGCCATCTCAAAGTTAATTAAGGACTTAAAGATTTGTGGTTTGTTTTCAAATTTTCTGATGAGAGCTGCAGTTTTGTGAGTTAGTGAGAAAAGCATGATTAGACATAGTAAGAGGAAATGGCTTACCAAATATCAGCGTTAATTCTTGAGATTCCATTTACTTATGCAATACTATACTTCCTTTTTCTCAATAAACATGAATAAGCAATCAACTGAAATATTACTATATGAAACTAGGACAAACCTTAATGAATAAATCCTAAGATGTATATGTGTGTTCTTTATATGCAAAGAAAAGCCTTTGACATTTCAGGCAGAAAAGATGGTTAGCTGAGAGTCTTTCCCCCCTTGCCCCAAATTCCTCAGAGATTTTAGGATCTAGTTCATTCTCTGATTTCAAAAGGGCGTGGTGGCTCACGGCTGTAATCCCAGCATTCGGGAGGCAGAGACAGGAGGATTGCTGAGTTCGAGGCTTGCCTGGGCTACATAGTGAGCTCAGAGCCAGCCTGAACTACAAAGCAAGACGCTGTCTCAAAAAAAAAAAAAAAAAAAACCACAGGCTGATAACAAGTAGTCAGCTTTTAAATCCTTACTGCAACCACAAAGAGTAAAATGATCTTACGAACCTAGAGGAGAAATTATAAGATCTTCTCTTCATTCCATATCCATGATTTGTTCAAAACATATCCTTTTACCCACACTCAGTTTTTTCACAGATGTGGACCCCTAGCCATGGGTGTGTTTTGTAAATAGCTGTATGTGTGTTACTTTTCAGTTCCCCTCAAAAACTTAAAAGATATCAGATAAGAAATACTTCAAAGCTTAGTACAAATCATCTTATTGTATCCCTTACTACCTTCTCTCTCCCTATCACAAGTTTTTAGTGAGTACTTTGGGCTGTGTTCTCAAACACCCAGATACATTTCTGGGACATGAGTCATGGCGGCCTTGCTTTCATGATTCAGGACCGCCTCCTTGGAGTGGAGAAAAATGGTAGAATCTTAAATCGTTGGTGATGATGGGAACCAGACATTTATCCAAGAGAATAAAACAAAATTTGAAAAAAAAATCTTTGCTCACCATTTTTAAATAAAAAAAGCTGATTGTCTTGCATCAGATGTGTTGAGTAAGAAGTATGGCTGACGGAAGAGCCCGCAAAGAAGAGAAGCCCAAGAGAAGGCTCCTCGTTTATGAAATGGACTAGAGAGAGAAGTGTGAACTTGTAAGAGTTTCAGGAGAAGGCAAAGTTCCTCTTTTTTCTCCTTTCAATGTTTTCTGTGTGGTAGAATTTCATGAGGGCAACTTCAATAGTTAGTGAAGTAAGTTATTTCCCAAAAGGCCTATTTTAAATCAAATGTTATTTAATATATGTATGATGAAACTAAAATGATGAAAGAACTTGTGTCCAGAGCTCCTTGACATCCCCTTCTGAGCAATTTCATTTTTGCCACACCACTCATGAGAGTTTCTGTGTTTCTGAATCAAGACTTTGAGGCTCTGGGGCCAGGGATGTAGTTCAGTGGTGCCACTGCCTGCCTGGTGAGCGCAAGGTCCAGAGTTCGATCCCCAGTACCCCCCATACACACACACACACACACACACACACGCACAACCAAACAACAACAACAAAAACCCATAGAGGCTCAGAGGAAAGATCACAGAAGAAGGAGGAGACTTTAGAATGTCTTCATCAAGCCAACAACACAGCATTGCTTCCTACGGCTACATAGATAATTTTAAACGTGTGTGTGTGTGTGTGTGTGTGTGTGCGCGCATATGTATGTGGTACTAGGGACCAAACCCAGGTCTTCACACATGCTAAGGAAGTGCTCTACCATTGAACTATACCCCAACACAGTAATTCTAAATTTTCTAATAGCCATATAACAAAAGTGAAGAAATAACAAATAATATGTAGTCTAAATATATACTTAAGCCAAACACATTTAAAACATCATTTCAACATACTGTCAATGAAAATTATTAAATATTTCACATATTTTTTCATACAAAGTCTTCAAAATCATCTCACTTCAGACAAACCTCATTTCAAGTGGCTAATAGTCACACAACTCTAGTGGCTATTGTATTGGACAACACAAATACAAACAAATTACTGGGAGACGAGGCTAGAAATATAGAAGAAAAGCTTTGAAAGTTGTAGGATTAGAGATAGTTTTGGCAAAAGTATGAATTCTGAAGTGATCTTTTCTGGGCAGTCATGAAATGTCAGGTAAACATGCAGAATTTCTGTAGGTCATGTCCTTAACCCCTTTCTTAACTTTGCAGTAGTAAACATAAAATAGTTGTTTTGAAATTAATTTTAGTAGATGGACCATTTCTTCAAGCAGCACTTCCTTGAGACCGGACCCCCTGGTCTGGGTTGTGTAAGGATTATAGATACAGTTGTGGATGGAGCAGCCGCGAACGCAAAGATAGGGTAGACGGACACTGATGGTGGGAGCCCTGCCCAGGGGGAGAGACAGGCAGGGACCAGCGCTTGCTCATTACCTAGATCTGCACAAAGCCTCCCTGTTGCTCCTCTGGAGTGGATTACAGCCAGCTGAGGAGAACACATCAGTGATATGGGGGGGAGGATGTCAACTGGAATGGCTTGCTGGCCTAACACTGGGCTGGAGACCCTTGGAGGAGACACATACAACCTGGGGGCCATATGTCAAATAGAGACAGTGGAGGGGAAAGCTGGCAGGACACAGGTGGCCCGTAATCAGAACACCATAGGGGAAGAATGATGGCTGGATCTTCACGTGAAACTAGAAGCCGAGGGTTAGTGAAGACCGGAGCCACGAATTTATCCTGTATTACATGGGAAGAAAAACATCCAGAAGCAGCATGCTAGCACCATCCTGGTGGCCAGTATAAATAAGATTCTGTGAAAGAAATGTTGTGCTGCCCTGTGAGAAGGATCTGTTTACCACTATCTTCCTGGCTATAGAGTGTGGTGCAGGATACCAGTGTAAACCCATGGATGTGTGCACTGGAGACAATCAGAACATCTAGTTAGCTCTGTATAGGTGAAAAGGGGCCAGAGGAAAAGGAGTCCCATTTGAGTCCTTGGCTTTGAGTACCCTGCCCAGAACCACTGATGGCTCTGGTCATCAAAGTCCAAGAGACTGAAAATTTCAAGGATTTTAATCCAAAGCATAAACACCTCACTCCGAAGCACAGAGTGCAGGCCAGAGACCTTGGTTCTTAGTCTAGTGACATTTGGGAATAAATTCTCCCAGGACAAAAGAAAGCAAAATTAATACAAAGAGACAAGCAGAAAGGGAAAAAAATCAAGTGAAAGAGATTGCCTTTGAGACCAGTTCTAGTTGCACAGTGACCAGTTTTGGCAGCCAACAAATTATCTCTCTGACTTCAACTAGTTTGCATTATTTCTCTATCATGAACAGTAGAGTCCTGACCAATGCAGAGTTGATAAATGCGTTCAAGACCAAATTAGTGGCTTCTTTCTATTCTGTTTCTTCAGGGCCATGGCCAAAGGCAGCCTTCTCTCGAATAAGTCCAAATTTGCACCTGAGGGCTGATGAAGACAAGTTGCTGCAAACACAGGGCAACTAATCTACTCCCCTCCCTAGAAAAGGGCACACTGGCCAAGGACTTGACTCAAGTGGTACTGCCGTATACTTTGGAAGCACAAGGGCCCAAGTTTGATCCCCAGTACCACCAAAAAAAAAAAGAAAGAAAGAAAGAAAAAGAAAAGAAAAGTGTGCATGGAGCAGATATGAAGGTCATCTTCCTACACTGAGGATGGGACTGGTTTTCCAAGAAGTTTTCTCAAGTGCCTCTACTCCAGATTTATCCCATCAGATTTGCGAGAGGAGGTCGGGGAAAGCAACAGAGGAAGATGATTTGCAATGTAAACATTTTCTCCACTGGCAGATCTCCTAAGACATATTACAAAAGTATTGTCCCCACTCTTGTTTCTTCCTGAAGTATGGGTATAGGTGCAGAGGGCAAGCACAAGAAATTTGTCTTGGAAAGAGGGAGAGCTGGAACACCAAGTACTTAGGAGGAAAGTTTGTGATTATTCTGTTTACATGTCAACAGCCAATTAGGTTATTTGTACTCATCAGGTACATTTTGTATTAATCTGATTATCTGGTTTTTGTCAGTGTTTTATAACTTGTTAATTTAGCTCACTGCTCCTTTCACACTGGTTGGAGTCAAAGTGAGCTGGGAGGCAGAGTAGAGGGTAGTTCTTGAGAAGAGGGTAACCAGTCAGTTGTACCCACCAGTCCCAAGTCTTCATGCCATCTCCCCGAGGAGGTTCAACAGACGGCAAGGTGCTGCCCTGCTCTGTATCAAGGGGCACTGACTCACCTCTGTCTGTCAGACAGTAGAGACTATGGGATTCTGAATACAGACAAAACATAAATCTACCTGGACAGCACAGAAGACTCTAGATGGAAGGCCAGGTCTTTGGAGCTGGAATCTGCACACCCCAGTGCATCAGAAGTTACTCACTTGTGTCTTGGAGTCCTTGTCTAAACTTGGCTTAACAGAAGGGCTGTGTTTCACTGCCAGAATGAGGCAATGTCCAACTCCTTGTGACTGAATCATGAATCAGTCATAAAAGGGAGAAGGGACCTCTTTTAAGAGGAAGCATAAAATCTATTTTCTGTCATATTAGATACACACAAATGAACCAGCAAGTTGATCTGAATAGATGAGACCCTTGTAGAACCGGAAACTCCAGCAGCACGTAGGCTGTCTTCTTCTAAAAAAACCCCAACAGTCAAAGAGACAAGCTGGAGAAGTTGGAACTGGGCACAAGAGACGGCGCTGAAGCCAGACACAGGGAGGTATGTGTTCCTTCTGTTCCTTTGGCTGATGGACCTGATCAGTCAGCCCAAGGTCAGCCGATCCCTCTCTTTTGCAGTCTTCCCACTCGATTACAGCATTCAAAAAATATGACGGATATTAGAGCTGGAGGCATACTGGAAACTTTCTAGGCCAGTCCTCTTATTTGTAAACAGGGCAAGGGTGCTCCAGGAGCAGTCCCTGCCTTGTCCAAAGTCACAGACAGCAAGTCCATACTGGACTCAGGATTGAGAAGAGACGTTTCTGACTCCTACTCCATCTTCTCTGCAGGACACCATGATAACACACTATCTGGTGTTGGGATTTAGCTTTCCCACCTCTGCTCTAGCTCCTCAGCAAGACCTTAATTTCTTTTGACCCTTTACAGTGCTTTATTCTTTGTGAACCCCCTGGACCCTTAATTAAGAGGCTTTCTTAGGACTTTAATTATAAAATGATGCTTGGTTAACAGCCCCCTACTGAGATGCTCTCAACCTCTTATGAAAATACCTCAGGCACTGTTGGAAAAAGTCAAAAGCTGCTTGTGTGAATTAGAATCAATGTTCAACTGAATGCCAGGCAAGAGACTGGGTAAAGACGTAATGACCACCCATGCCGTGTGCCAGGGGGCCTGCCCTGGACCTGGAACACAGTGCTGAGTCAGGCGGGTTTTGGGAAAACGTCCCAGCATGTGCTCCGGCTCTGCAGACCCCTCATGCTCTTTGCCTGAGCCATGTGTGAGGAGGAAGTGGGGCTCCCCAGCAGCCAGGAGGGGTGTCACCCAGACCTGCGAGCACTCTGCAGCACCAGTGTTCTATACACATCAGGGAAGTACCTACATGTTGAAAGAAGATGGACTTTAGTTTAATGGATGCTCAGTAAGTGAAAATCAGCTGATACCAGGAACAAGGCTAGAAACTGTATCCTGTGATCCACCCGGTCATTTATTTAACAGGACTATCACAGACACTCAAGATGCTGGAGGCAACAACAAGCCTCCACTCTCCTGGAAATTAATGGGCCTAGCTAGGTCTCTTACTATTTGAACACGAGCAACGGGAAGACAAGAGAGAAATAATCGTGGGACTTTCGGAAATGCTCTCAGATTTGCAATTAATAACACGTTTTTAATGCAGTAATGGAGGGGAATCCCATGAGGACAACAAAGAGTCAAGCGGACACCACAGAAAAGTAATCGGTGATGTGGACAAGCATGAGACTCAGGGGTAACAGGGGATGAAAGCAAAGGGATGAGAATGATGAGGAAGGAAGGACGGCCAGACCGGCATTCTCTGTCCTACCACATCCAAGAATTAACAGAACCACTCAAGGAAGAAACTTGCACGGGTGAAGGAAAAGCAACAAAGAAATAATCTCTGAAAGTGTGTTACTTAATATGCAAATTAAAATAGCTCATACTATTCTAAGTAAAATAAATTTGAAGAGCTCTGTGCAGAAAAGAGTTACTCAAGTAGAACTTGAGGTTTTTGTCATCCTTAACAGGATGGCACTGAGAACTTAGCCGGAGGAAGTCCCTACATGGTTCTAAAGCTTTTCCTCAATATAGGAGTGGCTTACCTGCCTGCACTGCTTCTAAAAGCTACTCCGTTCGTGCTGAGTACCTGCTTTCCTTCTGGATATCTGGAAGATTCGTTCATGCCAGGTAGAATAACTATAGGTTAGATTTAAAGACAAAAGCTTAAGTACTGCGCCTGTGGCGGGCCCCCTGGGTAAAAATATCGTGTGTATTTTGTGCTACTTTCCTGGCAGAGAAAAGACTGAGACAACTGCGACCCCTAAAAGCAGGAAGAGAGCACCCCACAGACCCCATCAGACTGACTGTGGCTTTTCCCATAAGAGCCTGTTGTGTGTACCCTTACTAGATGACTGTAATAAATCTTACCACAGGCAAACTTTATGTTGACTTTTATGAGTCATTTTAGTAGATTCACAAACATAGTGATGGCATTTGGAACCCTGATGTAGGAGCTTCATGTAAAACAGATCTAGCAAAATGTTTGAATTATAAGACTAACTTACTATATATATATATTTTTTAGACAGGGTCTCACTTTGTAGTTCAGGCTGGCCCTGAGCTCACTATGGAGCCCAGGCAAGCCTGGAACTCAGCAATCCTCCTGCCTCTGCTGCCTGAGTGCTGGGATTACAGCATGAGCCACCACGCCCAGCAAGACTAATTTACTTTTATAACATGTGCACTAAGAGAAAAACAGTCTCTTACAAAGAATATAAAAATTGGCCGATTTCAAAATTCTGTGTCACCTGCTACAAAGCAGCCTTACAGTTCTGAAGGAAGAAAGTTGAGACCAAGTAATTCTAGAGTCTTCACATGAAGGCAATAGATAGATATAGAAGGACTCAGAAGGACTCAAAACAGACTTAAATAGTGACAGGGATGGTAAACCTTAAGAATGCAAGAAAGGAGGAGTCTGGATATGCAGTTCTTTAATGAATCATAGATCCTAATTTAAAACTCCAATTGGATTGTTTTACTGAAAAGTTCTGCATCTTTGGCCTTTAGCTCTCTCAGCTTTTTTTTTTTTTTTTTTTTTTTTTTTTTTTTTTTTTTTTTTTTTTTTTTTTTTTTTTTTTTTTTTTTTTTTTTTTTTTTTTTTTTTTTTTTTTTTTTTTTTTTTTTTTTTTTTTTTTTTTTTTTTTTTTTTTGAGGCAGGGTCTCGCTTTGTAGTTCAGGCTGGCTCTGAGCTAACTGTGTAGCCCAGGCAAGCCTGGAACTCAGCAATCCTCCTGTCTCTGCCTCCCGAGTGCTGGGATTACAAGCGTGAGCCACCACGCCCGGCACTGTGATATGTGGTATTGATTGCTGGTGGGCGTGAGTCTCCACGCCCAGCATTCTATGTGGTTTCCGGGGATCAAACTCAGCACTTTGCACTTGTGAGGCAGGCGCTGGAACCACTGAACTAACCCTCTGGCCCAGTCTCAGTTATTTTTGCTTCTACAATTTCAATGGCATCAAAACCTTTATTTTTTGTGCCCTGTCTTTCACCATACACTCTAAGAGTTACCTGTCAGGACCAATGGCCACGTAAAATGCTGTGCACTGCAGGTCTACCCCTAATAACTATGAGACTTCCATGAGCAGAAATAGGCCTTGATTTGTATGAGTTACTGAACTGAGGACTGTCGTACTGAGCAGGACTCCAAGCTACCTCTATTCTCCTTGGGAAAAAGGTGGAGAGACCAATGAATAATGCCTGAAATGGCCAAAAATGGAGCATGGCAGAAGACCCATTTACTTTCCCTAATCTACAAGTTCAGAATATTGTGATTTACAAATGAGCCAATAGGGTCAGGGATGTAGCTCAGTGGCACCATGCCTACCTAGTAAGCATAAGGAGCTAAGCTCGATTTTCAGTACTGCAAAGGCAAACAAACAAACAAAAACTGGGCAAATGAAAACATCTGAATTTTGTCCACCAAAGAAGAACTATAACCAAGATCATTTCCATTTCAAGAAACTGAAGTAACAGTTTGCTGCTCTTAAAAATTTACTCCTATGAGCAAGTTGGGTCATTGTGAGTGTGTGTATATGCATGCGTGTGTGTGTGTATGTATGTGTGTGTATTTTATACTAACATATAATTATATCTGTCATCAAGCCTTTCTTGAAATGTTTTTCATTTGGACCTCTAAGCACATTATGGTTAACTATGCTTTAAAAAGAAATGATAGCTATCCTGGCTTTCCTCACGATAGCCGTCCTATTCTCTCTAGGGTGTTTATCTTGCTTTTCCCTCTTTTTCTCAGCCCAAAATCACTCTGTGGAGCCAGTTCCTCCCTCCCTCTTCACTTTTCCTTTCTCAAATAAACTTTGACACTGCTAAAAAAATAAAAATTATATAGTATAATCTTGAGTGTATAAGAATTAGGCATCTTAAGAAGTCACGGAGGAAATCTACCGAAGTATTAAACAAGATTATGTCTGGGAGGTAGACTTCTGAATGATTATTCATGTTCTGTTCTTTATCCTGGCTCATCTCCATTCACACCCTGAACCCCTCCCTTGTTCTGTGGAACCTCTATGGTCACATGGCCCAGGCTTTCTTACTTCCACCTGCTGGTTGGGTTTGGTCAATGGGGAATATGGAAGAGCAGAGGGAGAATGGAAAGGTGTCCAGGGAACATGATATTTAGGTAACACTGGTACACTATGATATTTCTCGGCAGTATACTAGATCACTCACATGTGGATGTTCCCACTATCCTTCTTGCTTTGCAAATAGTCTTCTGCATGTACATAAATAAATGATGCCACCTCAAAAGGCTCCACAAAATAGACCGTACCCCAGAACTTGTTTATCTATTGGTTTCTCTCCCTTCCTGTGGGGAAGAAGTGAGAAGACAGCAGGTGTAAGGGACGGAGATCTTGAGGGTGAGGTGAAAGCAGGGTTCTAAGTTCTGTGATAACACACAGATTATATCTTAACTTGGAACAACATATTTTCATTTTGTTGTTGTTGGAGATCTGGTAATTGAATCCACAGCCTTGGAGACACTAAACATGTGCTCACCACTGAGTTACATTCTCAACTTTTAATTTTATTGTTAGGCAAAGTCTGGCTGGCCTTGAACTTGTAATCTTCCTGCCTTAGCCTCCTGAGGAACATGAGCCACCATGTCACACAATGTTCTGGTTTTTAAAGAAAACATCTATGAATCTTATTAATTATATAAGAAATGGTGAGACCTTCTTTATGAGTTTGTCAGATCAGACCCCTCAAAATGAACACAAATATCTATATTTAATGACAGTGTTTGCTTAGTATGAGCATTGTTGCATAGTTGGGGAAACAGGAACATTTTAAAAATAAAATGACAGAAGAAAGTACAATGAAAAAGTGATAGGTTAGCTATATAACATTTAAAAATATCTTTCACAAAATACAAAAGCGCCATAAAATGAAACAGCAAATGACAGACCAAGACATGTATTTGCAGCTTAGCCCATAAAGGATCAATCTCCTTAATATAATGAGCTTTTGCAAAACAACTTAAAAAATAAACTACAGGTAAAGATCACAGTGAATTCATAGAATAAGTCAAAGTTGAAACAGATGAGTGAAAAGGTATCTGAGCAAAAATAATGAGCTACAGGTTTAAAAAGTGAGTTAAATCTTGCCAGGTTGACAGACAAAAGATGACGACACCCAGTGTGGCAAGGTGTACAAGTTTTCCTGAAGGTGTTTTGCCTCATCTCTTAAAACTCTTCAAAATGTGCAAGGTCGTCAGCTCAGAAGTTCTGCCATGACCGGCAGATCACTGGAGACATTGGAGGGCAGCTGCAGTGAATGATCATCCAGTATTGTAAAGGCAAAATGTGTAACAGCCCAGTCGCACTCAGGTAAAGCTACGCCTGCAAATATGCAGCTGTGAAAATCACGTCTATAGAATGACCTAAGCGGGACATCAGTCCTGATCTATTGCATAGTGGAAACCAGGGCACGGCACTGACTCTGGACGGGTGAGTGAGCAGTGTGAATTGGAGTTGCCCAGCCTGCCATGGTCCTGGTACCTCTGCTGCTCCCTGCAGAGTGCTGGGTAGACTTGCTGCCCTTCTGAACTAATGTCTTCATTTACAAAAAATGCTCTTAATACAACTATTTGTGGGGTGAATCTACAGCCTGAGATCATCCACATAAAGTCCTTAGGACACTCCCTCACTCAGAAGTGCACATTAGGCTATTAACATTTTTTAAACAGTGCCATAAAATGCTTGGGAACAATAGAATACATGCTCACACTCATGGTAGTTGGGCTCATGCTTCTTTTCCCTCTGTTAGTTTCTACACTGAATATAAACTGCACTTACAATGTTCAAACATATGCACACACAAAATAGCACTTTTACGAGGAAGTCACCAGGAATCTTGGGGAAACAGCTGAAACCCATCTTTCTAGGAAGAAAAGAAGGAATGAACAAAAGAGGGGAAGCTGCCCCCCTCACTCTGGAAAACACAAGCTCCCCAGCCCCTGGGCGGGCCTTTGCGGTGGAGGAGGATCGCTCCCCAGCTGTGGCCCGTGGGCCGCGGGTCACCAGGCAGGGCCCGCGCAGGCCGCACACTGGCCCATTGTCTAAGGAACACGCCCCGCTGAGTCAACGAGAACCAGATGAGGAGGGAGGACCACTCCGGCCCTGCACACCTCCGACGCTGGCCCACTCCAAGCCGCCCGCCAGGGAGGCAATCTGCTTTTCATTTTACAGGCCGAGAAAAGCCACAAGAGGAAGGAACGAGAGAGGCCACAGTTTTCAGGGTGTCGGGTGTGTTGATGCAATAATAATTCAATTCCTTCCTACACTGAAAAGCAAGAGATCCAACCAGGCAGGATGCCTGCACCCGGGTCCATAAATTCCAGCTCACCTCCTGCTACCTCCGGTTCCATAGACCCGGCTGGAACCTGTGGGCTGGACCCACAGGGGAAGAGTTCAAACAGGGATGTTGCAGTTTGTGTTGTGTGGTGGAATCTCCAATCACATTGGGAAGCAAGTCCCAACCAGATGGGGTCGGAAGAACCTGGGCCTGGGACACAGGCAATCAGGGACAGCACCCGGCCAGTGGGGCTCCTTCCTGCTCCGCCTGGGGGCATGAGATCATTTGTCCATGATCTCATGACACTGAAAAGCAAGAGATCCAATCAGGCTGGCTGCCTGTGATCCTAGTCCCAGAGCTCTACTTGCTGCGTTACCTTAGGCAAATTACTTATACTCTCTGAGCCTATTTAGACAGCTGGGCCGGAGACTAGTGTTGCCTCATGGGAAAGAGGAAGACTGCCAAATTAATTCACGGGAAGGGTTTTGTGGTGCTTGGTAGATGTTTAATTATTAGTAGAATTTTCAAACTCTCTTCATGTTTTAATTCTCTCTTCTTTGGACTGTAACATAAATTAACATCGTGGTATATTTTTGTGCATACGTTCTTCTTTTACCTTCAATAGGGTGCAGTCTCTCTTATAGATGGTCCTTGCTGTGTATTACCTGGGGCCACCATTTCTCTGTCTTTACAAGAGTCTGGACCCAGAATGTGGTCAGTGTATGACAGCCCAGCTCAGCCTAGCATTGTCCCACATCAGGCAGTTGGGTAGCTGGGGCAATAGTTGGCTGAGCCAGCAGACCCCAGGGGAGAAGTTCCACTGGGAGCCCTGAGACAAGGCAGAGTAGGAGAGGCAAGCCCATAGCAGAAGCCTGCAGAAGCATGCAGGTAATGACAGGAGCCAACAGGACCACGGGAGCCATGACTGAGAAGATGTCAAAGAAAGGACAGTTTCAAAATATTGGGCCCTTTGGATGCGATGGCCACAAAGATCCCAAGAGAAAGTCTGGGAAAACCAAGTGAAGCTACAGTACCACTGTGAAGGTTCAGGATAACAAGAATCATACAGATGTTTGGTTAGTGACAAACACATTACAGGTGTAGAAAAAGAAGAGGGACTTGACAGAAAGAAATGAGAGGTGAACCCCATCAAGGCACCACCAAGTTAGGACAGGATGTCCAGGATGGAATGGCAGCTTACCCCAAACATGCTAATCACATTTCTTTATTCACAAATAAATAAAAGAGATTCTTTATCAGGAGAGTCGTGGTTCTAGGATATGAGAGAGAAGCTTCTCTCGGAGAGCTGGTAGGGGGTGCTGCTTGAGTGACAGAAGCACACGGCTGTATAGCAAACCAAGCACTTCTCACGGAAGCCGGGTCCGGCTGCGGTACCTGCTGCATCTCACAGAGCTGCTGGACCACCGGCCTTGCTAAGAGGAGGAAAAGGGAAGGTGGCAGCAAGATCTACAGTGATACTGACCTTCTACCAGCCAGTATAGGTAAGGTAAAGCTGCAGTACAAACAAGCCCTGATCTCAGGGCTCTAAACAACCACAGATTTATTTCTTCCTATGGCTTCTGTCTATTGTGGGTTGGCTGGAGCTCTTTCTGCACTGGCCTTACACAAGGACCTAGACTGTGGAGCAGTAGGTGTCTCAGACCTTCCTAATCATTTTGGCAGAGGACAAGGGTGTAAGACAAAACACATGCAGAGTCTTAAAATTTTTCTCAGTGATACACAGCACATCTGCCCAAATTTCTTTCACCACAATAAGATACATTATCATGCTGGACTGGTAAAAGGGTTTGCACTGCTCAGGAGGTGAAACAAAATGTATGTGAAAGGCCTTCAAGATGACATCAACCAATGACCCTGCAGACAACCCACCTGTCCCTCGGTTTTCCTTCCCTCAGGCTGTGTCTGTCCAATGATTCTCAGTTCTCTCTGTTCCTGTGCCCACCGAAACTTTCAAGGGACATGTCATTTGGATGATTGGTCATAGTGCTTTCAACCTGACTCCTTAATCATGAAATGAAGAACACTCAGACTGTGAATACACAACAGAAGCTTTGAGGACAGCTGCCCGCACCTCCTCTCTTTACAAGCCAAGAAATGGAGTGAGAAGAAAAGCTGTGCATGGTGGGCAGAATTCTAAGAGGGTTCCCAAGTTTCCACAGCCTACACAGTGTCCTCCCTGAAGAGACAAGACTGCTTCCATTTCCTGTTGGCCTGGGAGGAAGTACACCACCATATAGAGAACTTTCTATGGAGGGGACCACAGGGCTAGGGTCCGGGGAGATCTGAGCCCCACAGTTACGGGAACTGCACTCGGACAACATACTGCAGGAGCCCAGACGAGAACTCTGAGCCCCGTGTGAAAGCACAGCACACCTGACACCTGGTTTCAGCCCAGTAAGACAGCAGTGAGAACTGGCTGCCCTGTGCTCTGACTCCCGACCCACGGAGACTCTGAGATTTGAAAAAATCATGCAGCTTTAGGCCAGTAAGTTTGAGATAATTTGTTCCGTACGAGGGAGAAAGTCACTTCATCACAGGGTGTCAGATGTTGTAATCCACAGCCCTATAGTTTGATGACTCTGCCCCTGGGGAGGCTGGCTGGACTTCACCTGGGGAGGAAAACAAGTTACATAGGTACTCACCAATCTCTCTTCTCATTCTCTACACCACTCAATGCATTTTAGGTGTCGGGGACAGGAATGGTTCAAAAACATTGTTTTTACCCACCATGCCCTTCTGATGCTCAAAAACCTATAGCAACACCCTTTCCCAGGGCATCCACTCCAGCTCTATCTACCCCCAGTGTTCAAGGCCTTTCAGCCTTGCCTGGCCCTCTCTTTATTCCAGGTCTGATGAATCCGTGCAGCTGCTAGGTTTCCTCCTCTTATGCATTCCTCCCCAGAGTGCCTCCCGGTGTCTGTTTCCCAGTCACCTGTGTGGGCTTTATCATGCCATTCTCCCAAACCATACATGCCCTGCAGTGGCCTGGCTATAGCAAAACCACTGAGCATTCTGACAGTCATCTTATTCGCTATCCATCCTCCATGATGACTGAATCTTTCAAATATTCTTTGCCTGCCAACATTTCAGGCTTCCTAAGGGCAACAACCACGGTCACCCTAAGTGAGACCCGGAATCAGAAGAGGCATCTGTAGTCATAACACCCAAGCTCTTGCTTGTATCAGAGAGAGAAACTAAAAAGTCAGTTGTTGATAATATACTAAAATATGAATGAACCTCAAAAACTTTGAGACACAGAAGTATACATACTACATGATTTGTTCATATGAAATCTAGGAAAAAGAGAAATTCTATTACTGACAGAAAGCTACCTGGGTCTAGAAGAATAATCACAAAAGAATATGGAGAAACTTTGGGGGAATCATACAAATATTATGAAACTCCATTGTACTCCATTGTTAAAACTCATGAAACTGCATGCTTTAAAAAGATGCTTTTTTACACACAAATTATGTCTCAATAAGTTGACAAAAGAAGAAGAAAATGTTTGTATGTTCTGAGTCAATGTAAAGCTTTGCTGGAAATGCGATAGAACACACCCTATTGAAAAGGAGATCCGTAGGTGATTGGGAGGGTGACCCTAAGGGAATACCGGTCTATGTGTCCTCACGTGTCCCCCTCTGAGACAGATGAGTCAGCGAGGAAGATGCGGCTTTGAGAGTGAGTGAGCGAATCCAAAGAGGAAGTGCTCAGTGACACAAGCCAAAGCAAAGAGGGGGAAGGAGAAGGGCCATGTGCTCTGGAAGAAAGGCCTTTGGGACAGCCTGGCCACCCACGCCCCTTCCTGATGCTGTGGGCAGAATGGCTCGTGCTCCACCTGCTCTGAATCCACGGCCACCAGCCACCACCCAAGCTCCCTTCTATGGCCCCTTCCTTTCAAAGTACCAGAAGACCAGGGATCAGGTAATGATGCCTCGTGTGGCCTGTGGGCAGACTGTCCTGTCCCCTTTTTCCTTCTGTAACTCAGGACACTGTCTGGAGAGATGGGGCTTTGCGAGGACCGCAACTGGAAAGCTACACATAGGGCAGCTTGCTAAAGCAGCACCAGGGCGCAGTGCTGAGGCACAAGCAGAGGGGGAGACGCTGCAGGAGAGGGCACCAGAGAAGAAGGACAAGAGGAGAGAGCTCTGCAGGCTCAGTCTGCAGATGGCTGCCAAGGGGCCCTTGACCGGACCAACCACAAGTGTCTTCTCTTGCCCCGAATTCCCTAGCACGATTCACAGAACCACCCGGCCCAGCCCTTGTCAGCACTGCCCTGAGTCTCTCCATGACCCAGCAGGCCAGATTTCAGTCTTCTCCTCTGAAATCAGAGCATGTCCACCTCTTTCCGGGAAGCTCGCTGCAGCCCTTTCATTAGCCTCCCCACTTACTGGAGAGGGAAGCCAACATACATTAAGCCTTTATTATCCTAGACATTTTAATGATAGATCTTTAACAAACCCATGAGGAAGACAGTACTATCTCTAGTTTATTGAAGAACCTGAGGCTCAGAAAGATTTAATTTCCCCCAAATCTAAACTGCTGGTCAGGAGCCAAGTGATCCAAGATTCAAGCCTCCTGCCAGCTACTGCTCCTAAGTAGATCTTAACTACAGTGCCATAGGCCAATTTACCTCACTAAATCCTTCAGGGACTCCCTTTTGCACACACTGAAGTGTTTTTCAGTACTGTTGCCTTTGTATAACTATTTTATATTTTTAAATTTTGTCTTAGTCTTTATCTGTCTCTCTAACAAAATGACATAGCTTGGATAATTGTTAAAAAACAGAAACGTCGGGCCAGAGATTTAGCTCAGTGGTTCTGGCGCCTGCTTCACAAGCACAAGGCCCTGAGTTTGATCCCCGGTAACCACATACAATGCTGGGCGTGTTGACTCACGCCCACCAGCAATCAATACCACATACCACAGTGCCAGGTGTGGTGGCTCACGCCTGTAATCCCAGCACTCGGGAGGCAGAGACAGAAGTATTGCTGAGATCGAGTCTTGCCTGGGCTACATAGTGAGCTCAGAGCCAGCCTGAACTACAAAGCGAGACCCTCTCTCAAAAAAAAAAAAAAAAAGAAAAAAAACCCAGAAATGTCGCATCCACAGACATTATTAATATATTATTGATTATACAGTTCATATGCTTTAGGAATCTAGGGTTTAAGATTATTGTTGTGCTTATTTGTCAATCTCTTTGGTGTTCTTTAACCTAGTACAGTTCCTTAACCTTTCCTTATTATTTGCTTGATGCACACGATGTCTTGGTACACAAGAGAATATTTTTAAGATGCTTTCCAGTTTGGGGTTATTTGGTGTTTCCTCACGAGCAGACACAACTTTGGCAGAGGTACAATAGATGTTACTCTAACTCTCAATGCATCCTTTCACGGTTTGTCTTTTGCTGGTGGTATCAACATTCTTTTCATGGGTAAAATGATGTATGTCAAGTTTCTCTACTATGAAGGTAATAAATAAGTATTTAGTACTTGTCTAAAAAAAATAATCACAGTTTTGGAGCCTGCAATGTCCACGATCAGAACAGCAGGAGGTTTAGCTGTCTGGTGAATGTTGTGCTGATCCCAAGGGGGCACCATGTTGCTGTACCCTTGGTGGAAACACTGTTCTCACATGGTGGAAGGCAGAGGGGGAAACGAGGCAAGTTCACTCTTTAGATGCCCTTTGTATAAAGGCAAATAATCCCACGACTCAGCCATCTCCACAGTGTAACCTGCTGGAACCATTAGGTTGGGAACTAAAGTTGACATGAATTTTGGAGGAGATATTCAAACCATAGCAGAGTCTAAACACAATGGCAGTTTAAGACTGCACTCTAACTTTGACTACTAGACTCTTCTTGAATTTTCTTCCATCCTTTCTTCCTTGCCTCCTTCCTTCCTTCCTTCCTTCCTTCCTTCCTTCCTTCCTTCCTTCCTTCCTTCCTTTCTTTTTTTTTTTGAGACAGGGTCTCGCTTTGTAGTTCAGGCTGGCCCTCAGCTCACTATGTAGCCCAGGCAAACCTCAAACTCAGCAATCCTCCTGCCTCTGCCTCCCGAGTGCTGGGATTACAGGTGTGAGCCATGCCCGGCATTGTGGTATGTGGTACTGATTGCTGCTGGGCGTGAGTCACCACGCGTGGTATTGTATGTGGTTATCAGGGATCAAACCAGGGACCTTGAGTTTGCTAGGCAGGTGCCAGAACCACTGAGCTAAATCTCCAGCCCTTGAATTTTCTTTCTGAATGAAGATTGCAGCAGCCCCTCAAACACACCAAAAACCACCCTGTCATCCTGTTCTCCCTTCTCCTCCATAAGCAGTACATCTTCAGGTCTGTACGATGTTGTCCTCTACATCTCTCTTGAAGTAGAATTTAGCTCTTCATTTGGACTCTTAGTATCTAAGTTCAGGTATTTAAATTCTCTTTCCTGAAATTCCAACATGTTTTTCCTCTTCCTGCTCTGTACCTCAGCAGTCCAATCTCTGTAGAACAGCTAGAACAGGCTAACATAAAGCCCAGCCAAATTGAGGGCCACTCTAACATAGGGACTTCCTGCCCTTTCAGTAGCATTGTCATTTAACATATCCTCCCACAAACGTTGCCAGAATCTTTTCTATCTTATTTCATAAAAACCCTTTGCGATGAGACTGTCAAAAAATAAGCTAAGTGCCAAACAATTGGGTACTGATCACTTGATTTCCCATGTGATCACTGAGTGGCCCCAGTAGAGTAGAGTTAACAGAACTGGATACTTCTCTTGCCCTCAGCTGTTACGGGAACAATTTATGTAAAATAGTCAGCATTAATTGCAAAGAACATATACATATAAAAGCACTCAGGTTTCACTGACATGAAATAATAAATTTGGTTATATGGACATCTGGTTGACGATGTGATGTTCTAAGATCTAAAACAAATTTGATGATGTAATTCAATATGTATCTTTCCACTTTTACTTGTATATAGGAGAAGATCCCTCACAGAATCCATCTATATTTATACATGGAGTTGGCCACATGGTCACATAAATCATGGGAAAATTTGGAGCAGATGTTGGGTAGCTGAAACTGCCCTATTAGGACTATATTTTAAAGGGAAAATGATGCAGAGAAGGCTTTCTACATACTTCAAAGATAGAGTAATACAGCTACTTGAAAGGAATATTTATATTCTAGATAGGCTGATTTTTAATCAGCAAATGTGCTTGCTTTCTTGTCTGGTCTGGAATGAGTCAGACAGCAGAGTATGCAGAAACTGTCAGCTATAGGAGAGAAGACTTTCGAGACCTTGTCTGTTTGTCTGGGAGGCCCCAAGTTCTTTCTCCTCCTGCTGGTAACTGAGATCTTTCCCAAGGCCTTTCATAGTAGCCTCCCATGGGCTCAAAGCTTTTTGTTGGAGAGGAAGAGGTAAATATGAGCTAAACCTGAAGTCCTACCAATTACAGAAAGCAGCTCTTTGGCAGGGGACATGGACTCAGAGGTTTTCGAAATCCTCTGTTTTGCTGGTGTTGACTCCTTTGACCCTGTTTCATCTGAAGTCATTGTTTTGAATCTTGTTTCGAATAACTTTCCAGATGTGATTTTCTAGGGAGGAAGAATGTCTTTCTGAAGACAAAAGCCTGTGTTGTGGAAATAAAGCAGGTGATGTCCTGCTTCACGTGGCTTCTAGCTTTCCAGCCACCATTCCTGCTTTTCATGTTCCTGACAGGGGCTTCATAGAACCATGGTTCAGACTATTTTTTTTTTCCTCCAAATTGAAAAATAAAGAAGTAAAACTACAGTGTTCACTGTGGGAGGCCTGGGTATAAATGGATTAGCAGAAAACCCAAACAATGACTCAATTAGATTTTCTGACACAGTGGAAGGTTGTTTAACTGCTGATCTCAAAGGAGGTCAAGGTGTTCTGAACGACAGTAATACCCTTCTCAGCAGGGTGACTGTGCTTTCAGGGGTGAGTGCTGTGGGTGGGCAGACCGCAGTGGAACAGACCAAGTGTGTCGTGAGTGCACGCTGGGGTTGGAGGCTGGGAGATGCTGAACATGCTCCTCTCCCGGGTCAGAGGAACCAGGGGCAGCATGTCCCCCTTTCGCAAGCTTCTCTGGGAGGCTGCTTCAGGACCCTGAGCTCAGAGAGGCAGAGTGAATGACAGGCAGGAAGAGATGTCTTAAATCTGAAAATCACTTCTGGCTTTTACTGAAAGTGGTTGAGATCATTTCAAAGACCATTGACAACGGGGAATATTGTCAACCTGTCACACAGAGAGGCTTGTACTTGTTTAGGAGTGTGAGTGCCAAAGCCAGTCCATCTGCCCTGTGTCTGAGTACTGAGTGCTGTGTTAGGCTCAGAGGCTTGTGACTTCCATGTTACTCTAATCAGCACAGTGCATTGTTGATGTGTTTTTGGATGAAAAAAAGCAGTTTGGATCACAGAAAGACACAGACTGTAAAAAACATACAAGAAAATATTAACTATGGCTTTCTGGTAACTGGATAACAGGCAAATTTAATTTTATACTATTTAATTTTATAGAATTTAATTTTTATAATATTTTAAAAATATAAGTGCGACAATCCAGGATACATCTTACTCAGGCTACCAGGAAAAAGACACTCCAGTGATGAATCACCTACAGTTAGCAAGGACAGGATTTTGTTGCCATGACTACAGAAATCTTCACAGACTGGCCACCTACTGCATTTACCACTAGAACCTGGTTGACCTACAGATTTCCACATCTCACGAAGCCTGCACACTTAGAATCCCTTAGATGTCTTTGAAATTTTGCAGCACATAGCCCATGGGTAGACAAGTTTTGAGCGACTCAAGGATCGTGTCCCAGATAATGCAAATGCCAATATTTAATCCATTTAGCTAAACTTTATGTGTATACAAGTAGAATTTATAACAACTTGGAAAACAAGTTGTGACAGTCTGAATGTGCCCCTTCCAAATTTATCTCTTTAAACCAAGCCCCCATGCGATGGCATTAAAAAGTAGGGCCTCTGGGGGAGTGGTAATGTCACAAAGGGGGAACTTACAGAATAGGCTTGAGTGAGTGTCTTCGCCCTCCACCAAGTGAGGACAGAGTGAAAAGGCTCCGATCTGTGAATGGAACGTGGTCCCCCACTGGACACCAGGTCTGCCGGTGCCTTGTGAATCCTGGCCTCCAGCCTTCTGAGAGAGACAATTCTGTTGTTTTCAAGCCACGGGTTTATGGTTATTATGAGCAATCTGAGTATGCCAGAATTGTAATCTTTCCATTTTCTGCCAGAAAACTGTACCATGCTATTAATTGCTTTAAATCTTTTTTCTTGGGCCAAGTTTAGACGAGATATAAACTCTAGGTAATCCCTAACATACCACAGTGCAGAGATATCACAAGGACTGAGTCATTGTTCAGAGGTGGCCACGGACTTAACTCTACAAACACTGACCATGTCACCTAAGTATTTTTAGATTACATATAAATGTTTCTTCTTTTTTTTTTTGAGACAGGGTCTCACTTTGTAGTTCAGGTTGGCCCTGAGCTCACTATGTAGCCCAGGCAAGCCTCGAACTCAGCAATCCTCCTGCCTCTGCCTCCCGAGTGCTGGGATTACAGGCATGAGCCATAAATGTTTCTTTTTTTAAAAAAATATTTCTATCTTAAAAGGCTTGTTAGAGCACAATAAAGATGAACCATTTGTTGAATGAGGAATGGCCCCAGCTTACTACAGGGAAAAGGTATGTAGAATTGTTCTAAATGAAATTTGATATTGTCCTGAATTATGGATATACCCCAGAGTCACATGACAATTGGAGAATTATTCATAGTCCAAGAAAGCCTACCTCACTATGACTATAAAGTTCAAGGCACAGAGTGTATGAATATTATTTGTGTCTTCTAGTTAGCCAGTGGAAAATACCAATTTTGAACTTGGACCTGCCAAAGGGTACCTCTAAGTTATGTTTTGATCATTTCAGTATTTTCTTCGTATGTTTGCTAAACAGGGTAACATTGCCATGGATACTTTCCACTTTCCTCTCAGAGCTGCCACATGTGATACCAATTGAACACATTAACATGTCATTTGTTCTCAACATGGTTGGTAAAATCAGAGAAGAAACTGCCTAAAAATACGATCACAAGAGAGAAAACGTAAAACAGAGGAGAATCAGGAGGGTGAAGACATATAGCAAATGATTTAGCGAATGTTTTGGAGATGACTTAACTCTTTCTGACCTTGTAGTGCCCCAATATTTAGGATAATCGAAGTAACTTCCTAGGACAAGAGGTAGACTCTATGAAGTAACATATTTCACTGAGCTTAGCTGGCCACAGGGGCCAGAGGTGGGAGATGGGTGCACAAAGAGTGGGGAGACAGCTTTCCTGACACCATGATACGGACACTAAAACCGAGGTCCCAGGTGGTCCCAAGGAGCCCCACCCAGGGAGCAGCTGCTCCGCCCTCAGCTTGCCCACAGGCCCGTGCTGTGTTAAGTGGAAATGTCTTTCCTGGGTTGCTGCAGAAGGCTCTCTGGAGCGGACCATTTTGGAATGTGTGTCTGGTCTTACTGCAGACACTGAGGGCACTGCAGCTGTCCGTGTAGGTACTTCCTGTGGGGCTGTGAGGTGTGGAAGTGAGTAGACACAGCGGACACAGTGTTTCCGTGACATTGTCCACTTTTATTCCCATGTGAATATTGCCCATGTCCCCTCACTTTCTGCCCCCAGTCCTTATGATATTCCCCAGTCATCTGTCTCACTGCAGTCGTGTATTCAAAAACACAGACAGGAACATGGCCTTGCTCATGTGAGCACGGTCACTGCTTTGACATTCAAGTCCCCCATGTGGCCTAGGAAGTCCTGCATGGTCCTACACTCCTGCCCTCATCTCTCCCTCTTGGGATCCTCTCACCCTACATAGCCCCCCCCTTCCCTGCTCAGGATGCACGGCCATCTTCACTCAGGGCCACAGCACACACTGCCAGGGCCTGGCCGACCCCGCTCTTCTGTGCACCGCCGCCCTTCCTCCAGGTCTGGGTTCGGGCGTCACCTCCTCAGAACGCCTCTCCTGTCTGTGGTCTAGGCCAGGGACCCCTTTCGCTCACTGCAGCAGAGCTACATTCTTTTTGTCAGAGTACTTACCCAAGCTCATTATGAGAAGTAAATAAACAAGCCCACTGCCGAGGCTACAGCTCACAGCCTGGTGCTCCAGCTCCGTGAGAGCAGGGACTGATTGTGAATCACCCAGTTTACCCTTCGATCTTAGTGCAGGACATGATATGTGGTTGGAACTTAGTAAGCGTTTGCATTTTCTCCGTGCACGCGTCCTAGTCATACGAATGCCACAGAAGACTGTGATGAGCAGCCTTTCCTTTTTTCCCTTCTCCTTCTCCTTTTTCATTTTACCTCCAAAGGGCTGACTTTGACAAAAACTAAATAAAAAGAATCCTTTTAGAAAGCGCTCTCCTTAAAGATAAATCACGCCAAAATAAGGAGTAGAAAGAGATAAAGTGCTTTGATTTTCTTATCTCTTCTTGCCATCTCTGATTTATAGCAATTTCTGATAATTTTTTACTGTTTTATTGGTGGGCTGAGACTACTTGGCCAGTCCAGATCACAGACGTTCAAGAGAGGCCCAGGTCAGAAACTGGAATGCATAGTTACAAACTTCCTCTCACTGAAGTCACCGAGAGCCAACTCTCTACTGCACCCAGAAGCCCAGACACATTTAAACAAAATACTACCTAGTAGGTTCCAAGGTACTGCTGCCCAAACAGCCAAGTCCCCAACACCTGGGGCACTAGGACTATAAAGACTGTTAACAACAGCAAAAGACTGTAAGGCTTCCAGGTATGGGGGCACACGAAGACTGGCCTCGCTTCATACTAACAGGCAAGGAAGAATCTGGGGAATCTCTTCCAAGAACCTGCTACCAAATCAGTGAAAGAGCAAATCCTTCTGCATCAGGACTGGTTATCATGAGCCCTAATTCATTCTCAGAGCATTTGAGGAGGTGGGGAGAGGCAGGAACCCATCTTTTGATTGGAAGAGCTGGAAACTCAGAGATATACAATGAATTGTCCAGCTTCAAAGAGCAGGACACTGGCAGAACCGACCCCAATCCAGTTTAGGATTTTTAGTTTAGTCTGTGGTTAGAAGAGGGTTTCTCAAGACTTGGTCCAGAAGTCACCTGCATGACCATCACTCTGAGAGTCTGTGGAAGAAAATGTGACGCAAAAGCTCTGGGGACGGAATCTAGACATTTTCAGCATGTTCAACAGTCCTACTGGGGATTTGAGGTCCACTAATATGAGGCTCATGTAGTTGAAATTAAATTTCTGGCTTGAAAGCTCATATCATTTCCCATTTTCCTTTAAAAATGGAGTTTGTAACTTTTTAAGATAAGGAGAAAAAAAATGGTCCTAAATCTTCCAGTTAAAGTCCCTGAAAAGGGACTTTTACAGTGTGAGAACTGAGGAGAAAAAGAGGGTACTGCTAAAATCGGAGGAATCCTTTGGATGAGGGAAGAACATTCCTCTCAGTGGTTTTTGTGGGAACTTATCCAGCCCATTGCTTAGATGAAGCCTGACCAAATATTTTAGTGCCCAGGAGAGGGATGATGAACCTTCTAGAGCTTTCAGTGATACAAACAGTCTTCTGCAATACTAGTGTCACAAGTTCACCACCACTGGCCTAAAGGATCCAGTGGATCCTTTGCGTGGACTCCAGGGCCTGCCAAGTGGTGAACAGAAGTGAATTCCTTTGCTATAGGGTGACTTTAGCACCCAGGAGTAGGGAAAACAGAAATACTTAGGCCTTGAGAGCACTGGTTAGCATTGAGTCACGTGAGTCTCTAAAGTTCTTTCCAGTTCATCCTGGCTTGCTGGGATACTTTAGAAATCTGACAAAAGCAAACATAATTTTTCTCTGAAAGTATAACTCATATGAATTTCTATTTCTACAAAAACAGTTTGTAGATGCAACATCCAGCATGGGATTAAAAATCATCAGGGCCATTGAGAGATAAAATAACATGAGAGAAATGTTAGGAAAACAATAGGGAGAAGAAACAGACCTATAAAGAGCTCCAGATATTAGAGTTACCGCACAGACTTTGCATCTTCCTCCCTTACTTCCCCTCACCTTCTCCTTCTCTTCTTCTTCCTCCTCCTTTTCTTCTCCTTCCCGTGTCCTTTTCCTTTTTTTGTCTTTTCTTCTTTTGTGATTCTGGGGATTGAATTTAGAGCCTCAAGTAAGCTAGGAAAGTTAGGGTCCCCAGCCCTCCATGTAGACTTTGAAGTAGCTATACTCTTTGTATTCAAAGAACTAAAAGACAAACAGAAATTTTTATCAGAAAACTAAGTATAATGAAAAAAGAATTACAAGGGAATTTTCAGTTGAAAATATAATACATTAAAAACTACATAGATCAGTTTTAGAAAACTGAATATGATTTTAAAATCACTATTTTAATATTCATCCTAAAGATGATAGTTTACATTTGACTTATATAAATCTAACACTGATATTTCCTTTTCTTTCTGTACAATGAAATGTTTTTTTTAATTGCATTCTTTATTGGTACAATTTGCATACATCTCACAGTCACACATAACACTGGGGAATTTGTACCAATATATGACATAGTCAATTCTCATTTTTACCCACATCCTCACCCACACCTCCCCACCCCCTACATACATGCTCTTTTATTTTCTTTCAGAATCATATTTATTCCTTCCCCTCATTACATACCCACACCAAATTTCCTTTGTAAATTTCCCATTCTGAAAAGATTGTCATACTACTAGAGCTCATTTGCATCTACCAGTGCTCCTATCAACGAGAAGATCCGGTATCGGCCTATCTGTGCTCTATTGATTTCACTCCTTAGCATGTCCTCCAGGTGCATCCATTTGCACATAAATGAATTAATCCTGTCATTCTTTATGACAGAATAGTACTCCATTTTATTAAAAAAACACTTCAACTCTCTATTAATTGTGTTCATATATCTATATCTATCTATCTATCTATCTATCTATCTATCTATCTATCTATCTATCTATCATCTATCTATCTAATTTGTTTTTTTGAGATAGGGTCTCGCTTTGTACTTCAGGCTGGCCCTGAGCTCACTATGTAGCCCAGGCAAGCCTCAAACTCAGCAATCCTCCTGTCTCTGCCTCCCGAGTGCTGGGATTACAGGTGTGAGCGACCATGCCCAGCTTTTTTTCTTTTCTTTTTTTTTTTTTTGAGACAGGGTCTCACTTTGTAGTTCAGGCTGGCCCTGAGCTCACTATGTAGCCCAGGCAAGCCTTGAACTCAGCAGTCCTCCTGCCTCTGCCTCCTGAGTCCTGGGATTACAGGCATGAGCCACCACACCTGGCACTGTGGTATGTGGTATTGATTGTTAGTGGGCGTGAGTCACCATGCCCAGCAATGTATGTGGTTACCGGGGATCAAACTCAGGGCCTTGTGCTTGCGAGGCAGGCACTGGAACCACTGAGCTAAATCTCCAGCCCTGTGTTTTTATACATTTAAACATCACATTATTATCACTCTACAGATCTGAAAGTCATTTAGATTTACCCATACAGTTTCCATTTTCACTGTGCTTTGTATCTGTACCTCCAAGCTTCTATCTCAAATAAATTTCCTTCCACCTGAAAGACACTTTCAATATTTTCTTTAGTGTACTTCTGCATAAGAAAAAACTTAAAACTCTTGTTCACCTTACATTTTCTCATTTTTGTAAATCACACCACTCACTCTGAGGATATTAGAAGGCACAGAATTTCAGCTTAACTTATTTTTCAGCCTGCTGGATTCCAGTATCATTTGTCTCTCATTATTTCTGTTTAGAAGTCAGTTACTGACAGATGCTCTCTTAAAAGTGATTTATTTTTATTCCAAAAAATTTTTTGGGACCGGGGATTTAGCTCAGTGGTTCCAGCATCTGCCTTGCAAGCACAAGGTCCTGAGTTTGATCCCAGGTAACCACATACCCACAATACCAGGCGTGGTGACTCACTTGGGAGGCAGAGGCAGGAGGATTGCTGAGTTCTAGGCTTGCCTGTGATGCATAGTGAGCTCAAGACCAACCTGAACTAAAAAAAGGGAGACCCTGTCTCAAAAAAAAATTTTTTTTTTGGTTTCTCTTACAATTGATTGTTCATTTGTTTTTAGTTTTCAATAAATGTGCTTATGTGGCAAATGTGGTCTCTCTCTCTTTTTCTTTTCTTCTCAGGGTTCCTAGAACTTCTAAAATCTGTGGTTTGGTATCTTTTACCAGTTTTGAACAGTTCTTAGCCATACTCTCCTGCTTCTAGTTGATTCTCTCCCTAATCCTTGGAGGCTGCAGGCACACTAAATACCATTTAAGCCTCACGGCCCCCACTCTGTCTCTTCTGACCTCCTCCATAGTTTTTATTCTTTTTTTCCTGCTTCATTCGGAAAATTTCCTTTTCTAACTAAAAGCCCTCAAACTGTAATGTCTTTAACATCAACCAATGATCTTATTAAAAAACAGTTCTAAATTCCTAGATCTGTAGTGGAGCCTGAGATCCTTCCTCTCTGCAGGGCTCCCACAATTAGAGAATGGAACTGGGTAAAAACTAAGGCAAGAGGAATAAAGTGTAGGTTTTGTTTATAACACACTGCTACCATTTTGCAACTTGCCTATGACTCTAAAACT